>JAKSZP010000188.1:0-152209 GCA_022478985.1 Massospora cicadina
CTCTTTTGGACCAAAAAGGGGCCAAAGGCTCAAGTGGACCCCCTGTCGCAGTTAAGCAGCCTGGCTCATGTGGTTGACGAGCGCTGGGTGACTGCCCTTCCTCCTAGAGATATTCAGGTCTCTCCCCTCCCCCCTCCCCAACCCTGGTAAAATTAATAATGGGGACCTGCCAGGAGATTATGCAGGCCAGGGGCCATGGGCGGGCCCCTGGGACCCCTCACTCACCAGGGGAAACTTACCAAAAATTTGAAGAAACAGCCAGTGCTAGTATTGGAGCCTGGTCTGCAAATTCCGGGCTAATGGAGCTGGTCCAGACTGGCTGGGTCTGAAAATCAGATTGAAACTTGATTTGGGTTTTGAACCAGGCTACAAGTGACCCGGACCAGTTGCCCCTACCCCCTGGAACAGATCTGGGAAGTTTGGATTGCGTAGACAAGCAAATTGAGAGTTCAGACCAGGTTGCAGACAACCGAGCACCAAGGCCACAGCCCCCAGGACAAATACGGGAAATCTGAACTGTGTGAGCAGCCTGACTCGAATGGTCAAGGCCCAGATTGGTACCATCAACCTGGTCTGGTCCCAAAAATTTGGGAAAATCTGCAAAAGTTTTTTTTTGATTTTTGCCAAGATTTTGGGCATCCCTCCACCCCCACCCGCCAGCCAACCAAACCCCATCGCCAATCCCCAATCCCCAAATCCCTCAGCATCCCCACCATGCAATTCTCCCAATACTTAAGGCAACTGCCCTGCCGATGGGCAGTTGTCAGTTCATTCTCTATTCTCCCCGCGCTTTGCGCTAAAATAAAGTCAAATACCCCAAACGCCTTGCCATGGACTCCGCCTGTTTGCTTTTCTTGTTCAAAATTACGCTGATCAATTTGGAAATGAGCGCCACTGCCAGAATAAACATCCTGATGAATGCCAAATGGGTCATCCAGTCACTCAACCCTGCCACGCGGTGGTAGATCATATCTGCAGTAAACCGCCTTATTCTCAATGATGGAGTCAACTCTCCATCCATTTTCGCATACCCATCAAATGTGAACCCATCTGTCCGCTTCGCCGTCAAGTTTTCTGAGAGCGCTCCCCTATTGGAGCAGCTTCAGGATGCCCCCACTCCAATGCTCATGGGCTTGGCCCCCACTCCTGGCTCATCCGCCACTAACCTCACCCACCTTAGGGCTCCAGATTACCCTGACCAAGGGGGACTAGGCCCTAACACTTGTCGCGGGTCTGTTTTCCCCTCTGACAGCACCCCTGCCCGTGCGGTGGGCCCTGTGCCACCCCTCTCTGGCGCACAGACTCACCTACCCAAAGCTGAAGGCCAGCAACGCGAACACTGGAGGAGTTGTCGTCCTCCCCACCTCTCCCGCCATTGGGGGTTGCCCCCACAAGACTCGTGGTTGCCCCCATTGCAACCATCTGGTTTGCCTTGGGGGCCTTCAGTACATCTATAAGCATTTACTTTCCTCATGTCCCCATTAGATCTCCCCTCCTTCTAGTCGCACAGACCACTGTGCCCTTAGCATTCTGGGCTCTCCACTGGGTGCTCACACACCCCAACTGGGAGCCCAGTCTAATTCTTATCAGCCGCTTCCATGACAAGCATTATTAGCGGTATTGATCACCTCTGAAAACCTCAACAACTGTTGAAGGTAGGTTCATTGTGGTATCATGGCTATCTCAATTCTTTCTGGACTCAACCTATCCAAAACCTGCACTTCCATTGTGGCTCCCAAAACATAATTAGCTGAGTCTTCACCCCCTTCAAATTTTTCATCTGAGGGATTATCAATGCAACTCAACGAGTTACTAAGAGGCGGCTGAGAAACTGGCTTAACCTCCACACAATAGAGGGCTTTGTTGCTCTAATATATCATTTTGACTTTTGATATGAGCATCGTAGCTGTACTAACTTTTGAGAGAGGCGTTGGAAGTCTAATGGCTTTGTCTTTTGCCTTTGAAGTGACCAGCTTTGTCTGCCTTATAACTGCAGGATTTGAACTAGGAAATCCAGAGTTGAGGCTAAGGGGGTTTGAGGCAGCGGCTTAGATGGTTTTGATACTATATTACATTTTAGACCGATCAGCAAGAGGGGGATCAGGCAAAGTGATAACTGACCTCACCGTCTGAGCTTTTGAACCTGAAGCTGGAGGGGAGCGCTGCCCCATTTCTGCCAATATTTTCTGGCTATCCTCACATGGTAGAGGAGTATTTGTCGCTGCAGATCTGCAAAAGCTGGGTTCCAGAGAGATACAGCCACAGAAGAGGCTGGAGAGGTCAGAATTGATTCTTATTTTGGAGCTCTTTGCAGAATTTCAGGTTCATAAAAGTCAGCCAATGCTAGTAGTGCTTCTTTGATATCCCGTACCATTTGGAAGGTGTGATTGAATGAAGAGATATGCATTGCTAAAGAGGGATAAGACGCCAATCTAGCTACGATAGCAGCAATAGCACCATCTAGAGGAATCAGTTTGGCCAGCAACAGAGGTTGAGCTTTACTATATAATCTCTCAACAAACAAGGGGATCAATTCTCCCCCTTGCAGGCTAAGGCACATAAAGCCGGTCTTTGCCGTTGTAAACACTGTTCAGACTAAACTCATCAGTCAGCTCTTGTTTGACCTCCGCCCAGGTGGTAAGTGCGACCATTTGAGGAACCATGATCTCCTGAGCCATCTGACTCAAGAAGGGAAAGTTATACTTGGTTTTCTGAAGGTCTGTCGCTCCTTCCACGGCAGATTCATAAACATAAATAGTGGAGGCGATACTGCCATCACCAGGTGAGAACTTGTCTCTGAGCGGAGGTTTAAAAATAATAGGGGAGGGCCTATAAGGGACATGGGAAGAGTATAGCTCAAGCCTTTTGAGGCGAGACAAAGAACTGGCTAGTGTTGCTACAAAGCAACTAGCCTTGGTTCTGAGGTAGTTGTCATTTTTTAACAGTAATTTTGGTGGTATACAAGGTCCCATGTAGTGAGCACCACTTGTTGGATTTTTGTTTGAGGAGATTTTCAATGATGCTTCTTTCCCTAAAATCCAAAAAACTAGGGGGATAAAACCACTAAAATTAATAGATCAAATAAACACAGAGAACTATAAAGTTGGTGTTTTCTATATATTTATTAGCCTTGCGGGAGGTAAGAAACAAACCCCTTTAATAAAGCTATAATTAGTATTTAAGTTAGTAAGGCTCAAAATATGAATGGCTAAGTAACATCCACAATAAGAAATATGGTGTTTTTACCTATCAAATCTCAGACAACTCGCCTCATTTCAATTAGATGACTGATGGAAAGTCAATGTTTGTTAGGATATGACCGTGAGGTAACAAATTAATTTATTTTACCCAATCAATGGGCATAAGAATATTTTCACCTTGCAATACCCCTTCTGACCCTATAAAAGGGGCCAACCTCCGCAGGGTAGTTGCACAAAATTAGTGGTGGCCTAGGGAGGAGCCTCCAATGGGCTCTCCTGAATCCGCCGCATAGTCAGTGATCTATGATTACCTGAACTGGAGTATTTGGCCGAGAGGTATTATTAAGTTTATTGCCCCAAGTTTAAAAAGATTCCACTGAGAATTGCCAGGGTCTTTTGGCTGATTTTATTTAAGTCAAAATCATAAATCACTCTCAAAACAACATTGGACTTATAGTTTTCCGACATCTTTAATAAAGTTCTTCCTTGCCTATTATCTCCTTTTATTTAAAATTTAAGTTTATTCTTATGATTTGGGGTTATGCTGGGGATCCCCAAATGGTGCAGGCGACATATCAAGGGGTCAGCTGGTGCTGATGGCCCCAACACCTAAGGCAAAATGGTAAGGGTCACCCTGTCTTCATACTGGTTGGCCTGCCGACCAGCAGAGTCCATTGTTACTGGAAAAGCAATTTCAGAAAATCCCCATATTTTTTGAGGTCAAATAACTTAGAAACAACCCGTCATAAATCATGGTAAATATTAAATGTGCTAAACTAAATACTAGCGCATAACCAAAGATTTGCCAATTATATCTTTAAGCCTTATTTTCCAGTCATATAAACTTTCTGAAAATACCTTTGCAGTAATTCTTAGTGCACTAATTGAGATGAAGGGCTTCTACCCTTTGTTTGAGGGTTTGAAAATGGCGGTGAGCTAGTATAAGCAGTTGGTGATCTTAACTAGAATCATATCTCCATGTAAGACAGGTGGCTTTGCGTTAAAATGTTCTTGATGGAATCAAAGCATAGGTTATTGGTATGGTCTTATCATCTTTTTTATAAAATTCTGATTACAAAAAAAAATGTGGGCAACCTGGGTGAAGCTGTAAGGCTAAGCGACTGCTATCAAGATGGATAGGTTTTATAACTCTTTAGAACAAAAAGGGTTTCAATCCTAAGGCATTACTGCTTACACAGCTAACTGATCTAAGCATATTTTGGATAAGATATGGATAGTATCAGCTCCCCTGTCTGTCCCCACCCCAAAATCACCCCAATATAAAGATATTATTAATGTTTTCGAAAATTTTATCAATTAGTGCAGGTAATTTAGAAATACTATCATAAATTTAGAGGTGTTTAGAAAAAGTGACACTAGGGCATAACCCTTCCAAGCATATGATTCCAGAAGTCACACCAGTGGCTGGAGTAAACTTGACACTTGTGATAAGCTCTAATGATAATTCTTTATCATTTTTTTGTCTATGGCTAAAGTTCAAAGAAGAAGTAAGCCAGACATGGGTCAATAGTATCAACGAGTTCAAAGTTGACATGGATAACGTGGTCAATTGAAAATTAAAGTTGTTAATTAATCTGCATGAGCTGCTCATTAATAGTGTAAGTGAATTTTAAGATCTTAGAACCTATGACCTCGTGCATCCTCCTCCCTTCTTAGTACAAGAAATAACAACAAAATCTATAATAAGAATGGTTAGCGTATTTTTATATTTCCTGTTTATTGTATATTCCAAAAAATTAGTTATTTTTTATCCAAAATTTTAAATCCTAAAATCTTTCCTGTCACGCCAATGATAGGCCTCATTCCTGTATGATGATTCTGATAATAGCTGTATCCATGGTCTTTTCTATCCTTGCTGCCACAGGTGTGGTCATGAAAGGGGCGCAGGAAGCATGCCTGTATCTTAAACTGAAAATATAAAAGTACCTCTTTTAGTGCAACGCAGGTGCTCATGCATCTAAAAACAGCACTGACGATCTTAATATGTATGGTCATGAAGGAGAAGAGATAATAAAATATGGGTAAGTGTTAAGGAAAAAAGTGGGAACAAATTAATTTTTAAATATGAAGAATTTTATGACTTAAAAGGCATCAGAAACGCCACAACGTTAACTAGATTAGTCAGAACTTAAGCTTTTTATAAACCAACAGTCACCCACAAAAAAGATAAAGGCCAATGGCTACACTCCTAGGTTGCAATGGTGCCCATCTTTATTTTAACCTTAGCGCGAGATATATGTTAATTGATCAATAAAACCTTCTCTTCTCAAGATGCTCTTTCTATCGCCATATCAGAAAAGCGGTGCCTAGTGGATTTTAGAAGCTATCATGGGTTCTTAAATACCCAGAAAGGACTCAGTCTTTTCTTGGCACATTGGGTGTCTTAAATTATAAAGCAAACTCTAAGTACGGCGGTGAAGTATCTGATTCAAGTTATTTTGACTTTGGGCTAGTCTATGTAAGTCTGGTGGAGCTCCCATTGCGCTTAGACTAGATGACATTCCTTCTTCCTTCTAAAAAGGGTCCAAAAAGGCTGGCCGTCCCCCTTATCTCTCAAGACAACCTCGCCCATGTGGTTGATGAGTGATGGGTTATGGCCTACCCTCTAAAAGTTTGCCGCCCATCCCCAAGTTGACAACCAATAATTTTAAGGTGAATAAAAAAATACTGCATTGAGTTCTAAGCAAATAAAAACCAAAGTGGAATAGATGTGGCGAGTCCCTCCCCATGCCTGACCTCAAATTCGGCAAGATTAGTTAAAACCAATGAATCTTTCCTTTCCACATCAAAACCTCAATCCTTCAAACTCCACAAGTCTGAATGGGCGCCAGAGCGATCAGGTGCATGATGGTTGGGCATCCTGAACCCGTTTCTGACCACTTGGGACTGTCCAAATGTGGGATGGCCATAAGAGGCTCCCATTATTTGTTGAGTGATAGTTGCCACTCAAATTGGCGTAATTGTGGAGAAACTGCGATTCAGGAACCTGAAAACAAACTGAAGATGATTCACCCCACCACTGACACCTCATATCAGTTTAATTGAAAACCCCCTCAATCAGAGTTCTGATGGTTTAAGTCTGTAAACTTAAGTGCCCCATTACATGCGCTTCAATGCTATTCCCCATTTTGACTTAGTATTTAAGCAATTGTCCCCACAAGAAAAATTTCAGTTGGTCTTCTATATTAAATTTCAATAAAAATCCCCCTCATCACCAAATTTTTACTTTTGTAAATTGGTTTTTTTGGTATCTCATAACACCCAACATTGTGGAACTATGGTGTATGCAAAAACTGAGCCATTGCAGCTAATTTAGCACCTTTGCTGCCCTCTGCCGTTAACTGGGCTTACTGCTCTTGGGACCTCCTAGGATATTCTTCTGTAGCCAAATAAATCTGCCACCAGGATCTCAGCATTTTGTGGGTGGAGCTGTCCCTGCTCTGGGTGAGAATCTTCACTCTCTCCAATGGTTCTATCCCAATCCCCCTCAAGGGACCCAAATATGTCATCCCAATCCAAAACGTTTCTATACCTAAGCCCACGGGCTCTGGAATACTTGACAGCCTGGCTTTTTGCTGGGTTGCTTCTCACTTTTATGTACCATCAGCGCTCGTTATTCACCCAACTCGCAGCCCATCTAAAAGTCATCCAAGCAGCATGCCTCTAGCATATTGCCTCACTTTCTGGATGCTCTCATATCCCAAGTGGCGGGCTAGTCTAAATTTTATCTACCGCTTCCCTGACATAGTCAGAAGACCATTAATTCCAGTCACTTCTGTCCTTCTCATTGAGGAAGGCGCAGCAGTGATCACTACTTACCAGATGAACGTGCAGTTAGTGGTGTGCTTTATGTTTTTTTCTGGTCAATTGTAAATTTTGTACAAAGCTCCTGGGTGTTTAGAAGTATATCTTTATGCCTGAACTATCCCGTTGACCTCTGCTTTGCTGGCCCAACCTTGAGTGGTTGGTCCGCCTGCTCCATCTGTCAAAGTTGCTAATCAGGTCCTTGACGCCCTCGCTGAGTTGCAGGTTAAGTCTATAATCGTTCCTGCCAGCTCCACTTCACTGAAGGATACCCAGCAGATTACGGCCCTTTTGGATGAAGTTGATGGCAAAGCCACCAGTGGGTGTGGGCCCTTTTGTACTCTTCCATTCAGCGGGGGACTCACCTCACTTATTACCTTGGTTTGCGGCTTTGAAAGCACCTGTGTGAGTTCCACTCGCCTGCTCCATTTATTCTCTAAGGGCGCTGAAGCCCCTAACTTTGATTCCTTTGTCACGGCTTTCTGCAAGCAAGCCCCCAAGCTCAGCCTCACATTGAATATCATCCAAGAAATTTTTCAGACTGCGTTGAACTTGGCTTCCACCAACCATGCTATCTGGTCCACCCCGGTGGAGATAGTAGAGCAGATCTGTATAGTGGTAATCCAACTAATCTGACCCTCAGCCGTAACCCCATGCAAAAGACAGTAATTCCATAATTGGTTTCACTACTCAGACTGAGTTTTTTAATCCTGACATCCATTCAATATCCGCTCTAGTCCCAGCGGAAGACGCTGCCCCGTGTGGAATTAGTTACCTCAACTCTCTATCCCTCTCTTGGTGGATGACCAGCATGGGGAGGATGTGGTCCAACACCTTTCCAAAATGGCTTTATTTCCTCCAAACCATTTTCCCCCTGATTTTTCTACTATTTTCCACTTTGTCAGAAGAATTGTGTTTTTCACCAATAAACAAAATTACCCTAGTTTTTATTACCAATGGAAACAAGGATCAGGATTCACCAGGAGCCCTGCAAGGCCTTGGTTGACACAGGTTTAGCGGGTAACTTCATGAGGATGAAGTTGGCCCAGCAGCTAAAATTAGAATTGGATTTGGGTCTGGAGGTGATGGTCATGTTGTCAGCCTCCCAGTAGTCTTTCAAGGTGCGGCGCCCTGTGCCTTTTTCAGTCCACCAGTTTAGTTTTTGCAATCGCTTTTCTTTTATTCCTGACCTGGTGTTTCCAGTGATTTCGGGCGCGGGTTGGTGGCATCTTTAGCATTTGAGAATCCACCTGGATTTAAACACACTGTCTTTTGTCAACGCTCAGGCGAAGGGCGAATTTCCGCTGCTCAACACCCACACCAAAGCTTGGTGTTGAAATCAGGGAAGGGTGTATGCTTACTGGTGCTAATTTGCCCCATATTTCAACAACATTACAAGAGAAATTCAATCTCTACTGCCAAAGTAAAGTAAAGGGGGTTTTCACCACTAATTAGAATAATAAAACTTAAAAGTTAATACTAAAAAGTTGGGGCTTATAGTTTTTATTAGTTGCTGCGAGGGGTAAAGAAGCAAACGCTATCAATATTGGGATGCTTAGTATTTATTTTGTCTTAAAGCTAAAAGTGAGTCGGATGTAAAACTCAATATAAGCTATTCACATCCAAATTAGGTATTATGGCTGGTTGACCTATCAGATTGTTTGAGGCTCGCCTTGCTTCAATTCAAGGGCAGATGATGAAGTGACAGCTAGGAAGATTAATCCATGAAGCAGGAATTTTATATATTAGACCAATCAGAAGGCTTGAAAATATTTTCACCTTGCTGGGACCCTCTGACCCTATAAAAGGGGCCAGTCTCCGCGAGGTAGATTGTACTAATTAAACGTGGCCTGGAGAAAAGCCTCCAATAGACTCCCCTGAATTCGCCGCATAGTTGGTACAATTTGACTACCTAAACTTGTGGTATTTTCCTAAGAAGCACCAGTAAAAATGTTACCCCAATCAGAGGGGTTCCCATGGGAATTGATAAGGGTCTTTTGGCCGATCTTTTCATCATTTATCTCCAAACCAATATTTTTTATATATCAGACTTGTAATTGTCTGACACTTGGAACTGCAGCTCCATTATGACCCTTGTTTCCCCATGGATCCTTGGCCAGCTTTTCCCACTGCGTTAATGTCCTACAAGAGCATTTTTGTTTTAGAAAAGGTCAAATAACTTTTGCTGCATACGGAATTTGATATGAAGTTCTGGACAATGGTGGCCATGGTGAGTATCAACTGCCCACTGTACCTGCATACAGTGGAGGAGGATGCTTCCCTTGACAAATAATTAAATGACATGCCCAAAAAAGGCTTGTTGTTAAGGGGATGTCCGTAATTGAATCAATTATTGTCTTCACAAAAAACTGATGGTTCTGTATGCCCCTTGTGGATTACGGTTACCTCAACAATATAACAGTTCACAACCCTTACCTACTTTTAATGGAACAAACGATTAGCCAAGCAATTTTGAATTCATGAGTATTATAAAAACTTGACCTTTTAAATGTCATTAATCAAATCTGGGTAACGGAAGACAAGGAATGGCTCACAGCAATATGGACAAGAAGAGGCTTATTTCAATTTTTAAGTAATGCCTTTCAGGTTAAAGAACACCTCCACGACATTCCAGCAGATGATTGATAATGTGCTAGCGATCTCTGGTTCACCTGCATGGTGGCATACATTAATGACATTATGAGTCATTCCCTCACACCCAAACAGCACACAGAAGATTAAGAGGCTGTGGTGGCTTCCCTGCATAAGACGAAACATAAAATTGTTAAAGTGCAAAGTTTACCAATAGTCAGTTACCTTATTAGGTAATCTCATCTTTAAGGACAGGTACGCCATTCTGTCCAGAAAACTGGATGTCATCTGCGAGTGGCTAACTCCAATGACCCAAAAGCAATCAAAAAGCTTTTTGGGTACAACAATCCTTATGAAGAAATTCTCCCTATCTCTCGCAGTTACCATGCCACTGCATCATCTCATGCTCATAAACATTCCATTAACTGGACGCCTGAGTTCCAGCAGGCATTTATCTAAATAAAAAAGGTGTTTTACATTGCCCCATCCTCAAGCATGAGGACCCCTCCAAACCCTACATCATAGCGTGCAATGGATCTTCCACTGAGGCGAGGGCTGTCATACTCCAAGAGCATGATGGGTTGACACCTAGTCACATATTTTTATGCAAGTTTTCCTCCACAGAGAAATCCTGGGCCATATACAATAAGGAGCTTGTAGCTGTAGCGTGGACCTTGACCCACTGATGATTTTTCTTGCAGTATGCTCAACATAAGTTGACTAGCAGACGGATCACCAAGCTCTCCTGTATTTCTGAAAGCTTCAGAAGTTGGCGCACCACCAGTCTCAGACCTACTGCGACTTGTGCAGCTTTAAATTCAAAAGGTGATGTGAATGGAGCGTTAAATATGCTTCACAAGTTTTTTTTAGGTCATAATCCTGAACTTTGCCCAGCGGAATCAGATGAAGCAGATCTTGTCACAGTTATTTTAATGCCTCAGATTTTGGCCATTTCCCCCATGGTCTTGGTAGCAGACTTAGGTCTGGACGCACCCTTTGTCTTGAGGGTTCTAGTAGCCCAGACGGCGTATGCAGAGAGAGGAACTTCTTGAAAAGCTATCACTTCCAACTCCCAAGCATTCATCCTATTCTCTGACTGAGGGGCTCATCCAGTTTAGGTCGCGCCTGTGGGTGCCGCCCCTCCTCTAAGATGAAATCATCTGAGACTATCATGATCCCCCTGCAGTTGGTCACCCAGGGAATATAAAATGCATCAATATAGTTAAGTGGATCTTAAACTTTACAGGCCTGTTAGGGTATTCTGGTATGGATCACCAACTGCGTAATATATAGTGGGCCAAATCAAACCAGTTGGGTAACAATGGTCTCCTGCACTCTTTGCAGCAGGAGGAGGGCCATGGAATTGGTTTCTATGGATTTCATTGTTGAGCTGCTATAATCCAAGGGGTTTACAAAAGTCATTGAGGTCATAGACCACTTCACTAAATTTGCTCTTTTTATCCCTTGCTCCTCCCTCATCACCTCTAAGGAGACCACCCGCCTGTTTGTAAGGCATGTGTTCTCTATGTTTGGCCTACCGCAGGAAATCGTTAGTGATTTTGGTACCCAATTTACAGCATAGTTTTGGAACTAACTACTGGCAATTAAAAAATTACACCATCTCGCTCCACCGCATACCTTGCTCAGTTGGATGGTCAAACTGAGCAGGTAAATGAAATTTTGGGTGAATATTTTTGGTGTTAAGCCCCAGCTGCTCAGGATTCCTGGGCGGATGATTTTCTGCTCTCCCAGTTTGTGTACAATAATGAAACACGCATCCATTTGCTTATTTTTATATGAAGCCGCCTTAGGTTATAATCCATCATTTTTTGGTTGATCTGTGCCTCCACCCGGAGGTGCCAGCTGCAACCTATCATGCTCAGCACATCTATGCCACCCAGTTCTTGATTTTGTAACATCTGAACAAGAGCATTAGTGACTATATATGGTTTGCGGACTGAAAGCGCCTTACAGAGCACAAGATTGAGGTTGGTTCACACATTTTTGTTGGACATGCGACACTTGCACATGCAGGTGCCCTCGCGCAAGTTTGCAAGCAAATGCTCAGGCCCTCATTTGATAGAAGAGGACTTGAGGAATGGAGCCTTTTGATTTAAGTTGCCAGTTTATTGGAAGCAACACACCGTCTTCCAGATCTCACATTTGTCCTCGTTCAAGGGGGAGATTCCTATGGAACTCAAATTTATTGTGATCAAGGGAGAGGAGGAAGCTGAAGTCAACGCCATTTAGCTTACGGAACTCATGCAAATTGGTTCAGTATTCAATTGTTTGTAAGGGCTACCCAGCCTACAAAAATAGCTTTAAAGGTGCTTGGGACAGCACAAACTGTTTAGAGCTTTTTAAGGCCTTCCACGCTGCTTACCCAATGCTCCCAACATCCCCAAAGATCGCAAAGCTGATGGCGATCAAGTTACCTAAAGCCTATAAGAACGTTTCCCTCGCCCAGTTCCCTAGTGATGGCACTGTCCCTTTTGAAAAAGGGAAGGATAAAGTAAGTTTAAAGAGCGCCCCTTGCACTTTTTAGGAATCTAGCTTAATTATGCTCACTGGTTCTATGCTGCTAGATCCCACAAAGGATTTTAACAAAATAAAAATTTGAAAACTAAAACTTTTCTTTCTCGTTGCAAACACTTTTGCAACCTATTCAATTAAAGACTAAATCTAGTTTGATAATCTCACAGAGGAGATTAGTCTGCGCCCATGTCAGGGAGCAGTTGGGCAAGCAAGGTAAGAGGAGCAGGAGGAAGGCCCGCGGCCTCCAACATTTGAAAACGCCCTGGAGAATCCGGCGGAATAGACAAAAATCTCAAAAAACTGGCGGTCACAATTTCCCCGGAGATACTCACGTGGTAAGCACAATGCAACCAGTACATCAACACGCCACATTCCCAGCCACTTTCATCGGTGGAATTCGGAGTCCGTGTGTATCTGGACATCCAAAAAACGGCCCTATGGGAAAAATTTTGTGAAGATGTACACAAAATTTTCCTGACCGCGGTGTATGTTGCACCTCACTCCATGTTGCACGGTTGGCTGGACCTAGGTTTCAAAAGCAAATTAGCAGCAGATGAGGCTGCAGCAGTGCGCATAGTGGTTAACCTCCCCGAAGGGCAACAGGTCGTTGAAACCAAATGCACCAGATGGACAAAATCAAACCAAATTTTCCTCACGTTTGACTTTTTACATACTACGGTAAAATGTGACATTTTGGAGCAACACCTGAAAGATGGTCTCGCCGTATATGGCGAAATACAATCTTTCAAAATGCAATGCTTCACGCTGATGCCACACCTGTGCACTGGCAAAGCCATCACAGTTCTGACCCCAACTGAGGAGATCGTGAAGGACCTAACCTAGATCCTGCACTTCACTTTTATTGATATTGCAGGGCATACCACCCACCCATTCCGGGTAACCGTGGACAGCGCGCCCCCCATTTGCACCCACTGTGACGCGTTTGGCCATAAGGCACATGCATGCCCCATCAAGGAGGGCGTCACATTCTAAGAGCACCCCTCGGCGGCCATGGCCAGCGGAGAGGCGAACTATGAACCAACTGCAAGCACCAAGGAGGCTTTCCCGTGGGGAGCACAAGGCTGCTACCTATTGGTAAAGCCCATCTCCCCACAGGAGCAGAAGAAGGCCAAGCAGGCCCATAGGGCCGCGGCCAAGGAAGCGGCTAAGGCCACCACCGCCATCCCACACTCACAATGCCAGTAGAACATGGAGACCTTCGTGGCAGAAGTGACTCGGGAATCCATCATCCAATCAGATTGGGAAGCCCATGATAAGCGGGCCACTCAATCTGAGGATCCAATGGGAGATTTGATCTCACCCAATTGCTGCATCCAAGCTCCAGTAAAAACTGACTTGGGATCTATCCCAACTTAAAATTTTTTTGACCTGTTCAACGGTGCACCAAACTCATCTGCACTGCAAAAAATTCGTCCGACGTTGGGAAAACAAAAAGTGAAGGCCAAAGCCAATGCAACTTTTCTACAAAAATTAACAAAAACCCCAATAGTGTTGCTGCTAACACCCATGCTGCTGTGAAAGCCCGTGGGGACCTTGAAGAGGCTGGTGGGCCCAGAGGCCCACCCCCTTGCACCTAAGGTGTGATGGGGGAAACCTTCACTCTAAGGACATTGAATATTGCCGGACATAAGGCCTCCCCATCCTGGGCTAGTAAACTGAGTTTTTTACAACACAATTTACCCATGGATATCCTGGCCATCCAGGAGTCCCACTGTCCACGAGGTTCTGAGGAAGCTTGGAAAACAATGCTCCTCCCATCCCTATCCTTTTGGTCAAAGCACTGTGGGGTACTAATTTGGAAAAATAGTTTTTTCAAATTCACATCCTCAGAAACATTCCTAAATGGCTGAGTGCTCGTCGTCACCTTATTGTGGGCTGACGTTGTGCACGCAATCATCAACATCTATGCCCCAAACGGTGCACACGAGTGTTGGGAATTTTTCTCAGCGGTCAAATCCCTCCCGCTACCCCCTGATTCTTTCCTAGTTGGTGACATGAACTGTTGGCTAACCTCACCAATAGACTAGTGGCCTCCCTCACCCCACGCCCCACAGGGTTAAGTAGAACTACGCGTTCTAAAAGCCACCCTTGGGTTAATGGATGCGCTGCTGCAACATGCCCCACTGCTCAAAAACATGACGCGTCCCCACATCCACAACGGCCAATTAAGGTCCATGACCCGCATCAACCTAATTCTAATGCTGGTGAAATTCCAACCCCGCATCTAACACTTCAAAACAAAGAAAATGGAATTCTCTGATCATCAACTGGTCTCAATAACCTACCACTTACCTGTCACAGTTGCAAAGGCCCCACATTGGTGCAAAATCCGCCCCCCCGAGCTCGCGTCGCCAGGATTTTCCATGTGGGTGGAAGAGGCAACTTTGGAAAAATCGTTTGTTGCACCATTTTTGCACGGACCCCATTTCCACATGGGCAACTTTCAAAGAGGACACCATCCGCCACTATCGCCATCTCTCCTCCAGACGCTCATGAGCCACATCGGCGGTTATCTCGCGCGCTCTGGCAGAATTGGTCCACTTGGAGTCCAACATTCCAGCCACAGGATACAGCCCTGCATGGGACCAGAAGTGGGCGGAGGCAGCCGCCCACCTCAACGCACTCGAAAGGCAACATAAACATCAGGTTTGTGTCCAGTACAGGGCCACACGCATCACTAAAGGTGACAAGTGCACTGCATACTTCTTTAAAAAAATTTTGCACCATGCCAGAGCGTGGCCTGCACACAGGTGTGAAGATCAGATATTTCCATTACAGACACACTGGCCAAAGTGGCAATTTAAACGCAAAAATATTACTCTGAGTTATACTGAGCTGAACTAATTCAGCCAGCCAAAATGGCGGAATTTCTCGACCAAGCTCATATCTGCACCCTTTTTCTGATACCCGGAAATAAAAAATTTAATTACCTCAAACAAATTATGGACAGCCATTCGCGGTGCGCCAAACCAAAAATGGCCAGGCCAGATGGCATTACATATGAGTTCTACAAAAAATATTTCAAATATATATCCCCATTGCTGCTAGCCTCACTTAACCAAAGCCTGTTGGAAACGCGCCTCCTACCAGGAGGACATGAGGCCTTTACTGTCACACTCTTCAAGAAAGGGGATAAGCTTGACTTAGCCAACTGGCACCCCATTTCTCTAACAAACACAGACACCAAAATTTTAACAAAAATCATGGCTAACCGTTTAGGGACTGTAGCATCTGCCACCATCTCCCCAGAACAATTCAGTTTCATCCCCAGAAGGTCAATTTGGGATATCGTGCACTCCGTGGCTAATGCATGTCAGTCCGCAGCCTCTGGGGCACTGGTATTCTTGGACCAACAAAAGGCCTATGATAGAGTAAACTGGGAATACCTAAGGGCCTGCCTCCATCAATTCCGCCTACCCCCCGCTTCATAAACTGGGTAATGCTGCTCACATAATCTGCGACAATGGCAGTGCGTGGCCCAGGCTTCCTAACGGAAGTAGTCCGCCCTCAAAGGGGATTGCGACAAGGGGACCCCCTTAGCCCACTCTTATACAACTTCAGCCTTGACCCACTACTACGAAATGTGAATGCCCAACTCACTGGGTCCATGTGCCAGGCCAAACCCCAGTCAAGATGATGGCATTTGCAGATGATTGCGTGGTGGGGGTGTCTAATAACAAAGATGCACGCGCGCTTGAAGCCCTCATCCAGGAATATTCCCGGGTAAGCAACGCGGCACTGAACGCCTCCAAAACCAAAATCATCCTCCTTGGTCAGTTTCAGAACTGCTGGGCCCCAGCAATTAGTTCCCAACCCGGCCCATCTGCTTGCCCATGTCCACGCCTTACTAACTCAACACACACCGCTCCACTGGTGCTCCCCTTCGTGCCACATCCTACCATAGGACCGGTGTGCCATCTGGCGTGTGGATGGAGGCAGGCGGATATGCGTCAGCAGTAATGGAGTGCCGTATACTGGACAATGTAACGAAGCGAATCACCTCTCTCAGAGCCGACCCTACTACCCTCACTGGCAGGGTTGTTCTTGCCAACTCTATGCTCCTATCCAAAGTCTGGTTCAGAGCCCACGCCATCCCCTTATCCCCAAGCCTCTTCAAATTCCTGTATGCTTTGCTGCAAGGATGGGTTTGGTCAGGCCACCCTCCACCAGTACGGCTAGAGGTCATGTTTAGCCCTCATCATCAAGGTGGCATGGGCCTGCTTGACTTCAAAGCCCATGCTGCCAAGATCCTGGGCACCTGGATAGCGGCCGTCACCGCTCCTACACTCCCATCCCAACACTGGTCCCGCGTGGCCCACTCCAACTTCTCCCGAGCCTTGGGCCTCAACAATCCATTGAACCCCCACTCCCTGATGAATTACCTCGCATCACACACATCGGCCACAGGTCCTCACGGGACTAAAACCCACTACAAACGAATCCTACTCTCCATGTGAAGCGCAGAGTGGAGAATTCGTATTAGCAGACATACAACCCGAAGAGGCCGCCCCTCTCCTCAGTTCACACAAGAGGTACAGGGGCTACCCATCCATGATGGCGTGATCCCCCACACGGCCCCATGTCCTATCCAGGGTGAACTACCTGGACATGATGGACATCCCATACTCCATTGAGACCCAAAAACTATCTGGAAATATGCACACCATCCTCTGTTGCAGCCTCAAGTCCGCTCCCATGTGTGGCGCTACCTGAGGCGGGTGTATCGTACAGCTGAGCGCTCTAACGCTTTACACTCATCCTGTGTCGTGTGTGGCCAGTATGGAACGCTGTTCCACCGCCTGGAGAAGTGCCCCACCTCTAAAGTGATATGGCGCGAAGTTCAACGTCAGCTGGGTCAGGATCAAACGCATCCCTTCAGTCTGTCAAAAGATATGTTTGCTTCATCAAAGGCCTCCCCCTTCCACCCTCCCTCCATGCTCTGGTGGTTGCAATTGCCATGTGGACTATCCACACGATTGTCTTGGATGCCATCGCTGGCTCCATCCCCACCCTCCCAGAAGCTGTCCACAGAT
The DNA here is from genome assembly GCA_022478985.1 of Massospora cicadina. Taxonomy (NCBI): domain Eukaryota; kingdom Fungi; phylum Entomophthoromycota; class Entomophthoromycetes; order Entomophthorales; family Entomophthoraceae; genus Massospora; species Massospora cicadina. The sequence continues at coordinate 17,207 of JAKSZP010000188.1, forward strand.
TCTGGTCTCATTTGGTGGACCACTTTCAAGCGTGGATGTTTAGATACCCCCCACCATGTCGCCGACAGCTGGTCTCCTCCTAGTTCCCAGTCTGGCTCATCAAATCAGACCCCTTCCTCCACACGTGCTCAATAGTGGCTACGGCCCCTTCACACGTTCCCTCCCCCTCCCCATAAGTGGCGTTCCCGCTGGTAACAAGAGATAGCATCGCTTCTCTGGGGTGCCTCCCTTGTACTAAGTTTGTCTTTTCTGAGTCATATTTGGAAGTGTCCATCCCATGGTCGGCCTTCCCCGCAATAAATTTAAAATTTAAAATTTGAAAACTATAAAAATTGAATTTTTATGATTTTTAATATGAGCGCGAGGTAATAATGAAAATCAATCCCTTTCCAATTTTCAACGATTAGTATTTATACTAACTTCAAGGTCAGAGGTATTCAGGGATAGTTTTAAATAGCTTTGATGCTTTCCAATTTAGGTAATATGGGTGTCAAACTACAGATCTTGGGTAAAGTTGGTTTTTTTGGTAGAATGGACGTTGGGGTTTTGGGGCAGAATATACCCGTGAGGCAAGGTTTTGATGTATCATAACCAATCACCACTCAAGAAATTATTCTCACCTAAGAGGCCCGCCGCCATGCCTATAAAAGGGGAGGCCCCGCGCAGGTGTGGTGAAGTACTTGGTGATGGTTGGGGGAGTACCCACTGCTGGTTTCCCCAAAGTCTTTTATGCGATCAGAAAAATATGATTATTCGATTCTACAGATTGTGCCCTAGCAGGTTTTAAACTGGTGTTACCCCAGTTGATGGGGTTCCAATGAGAATTGGCCAAGTCTTTTGGCCAATATCATTGACATTTTCATTAAAATTACTATTAATAGCATCGGGAAATTGCAAATGGCTGACATTTTTTTGGATGAACTCGACCTAAGACATTCTTATTTTTAAGCTGCAAAGGCAAATGTCCGACATCACACCCTAAATAATGTTGGGGGTGAGTAGGACTTGAGAAAACGGCCATGTACGCGATTAATCGTGATACCAGTAGCTAGTTTTTGATAGAGTACTCATTTCCTTTCTAATAGATGATGGTGAAAGGACCCTCTTAAACTGATCCAAGCTTACCGCTTCTAGGAGTGATGCGGTTATGGTAGTACAACACCATGTCAGATACTTGGAAGGTAAGTAGTGGGTTCAGAACTCATTTGCATACTGCACTTCTTTTGTCACTGTTTTTGCTAAATTGGTCATAGTTTCAGATTGGAGTTAAATTATGCGCTGAGCCAATCTTCTCATAACTCTCTCTGGTTCTTTACTCTAAAAGAAGATACATCCTTAGCTAAGAGTGCAGGTATGCCTGGTTCCTGCCCATACAAGAAACGGAATGAAGACATTTTTAAAATCCAGTGATAGCTAATCCGATACGCCATATGAGCACTAGGTAGATATTGATCCCAGTGAAGAGGATCAGAGGAGGCCAGTTTTTGAAGAATGGAAACCAAGGATCCATTTTCTCTTTCCACAGTCTCATTTGTGAAGGGGTTATACAGAGCCAAGAAAATTTGTTTTGCTCCCATAGATGTGGCCAGGTTTTATTATGGAGGTGAAGTTTTTACCATTATCACAGAGTAGAACTTGGGGGCAACAATGACGGGTGAAGATGTGTTGATGTAAGAAGGTGACGGCGTCCTTAGCTTTTTGAGCAGGGAGAGCCATGGCTTCAACCCACTTAGTAAAGTGGTCAATAGCTACTAGGATAAATTAGTTATCCTATTGGACTGTTGAAGGGGAACTACTACATCCAAGATGATGGTGTGGAACGGTTGTTGAGTGGTATTTGGTTTATATTGGTATCTAGACTTGAAACCAGATTGCTTCTTACAAGTAAGGCAGGCTTCCAAAACATCAACAATAGATTTCATCAATCCATCCCAGTAAAACCAATCCTTAATCCACTCATAGGTTTTCTTTGTCCCTCCATGACCAAGGGTAGAATTTGCTTCTAGGATAGCAGGTACGCATTCTGAGGGTCAAAGGTAAGGTAGCCATTTTGTCCCCACATGTATATACAACTACCCATCTTCAACTTTAGTGTTACAGAAGTGTCGGGCTTTCATCTTCTGAATAGTCTCATCCTCATCCTCCCATTCATTGAGTGTCATTAAGAGATCATGTAACCTCACCGCCTCACTGTTATCCAAGTGAAGGACTGGTAGCTGAGTCAACCCATCAACATTCAAGTGACGGGTTCCATCACGGTGTTCAATCTTCATGTCATAAGGCTGGAGCTTTAGAGCCCTGTGAGCTAGCCGACCAGTAGGATCCTTTATGTTCTGTAACTACTTTAGAGATGCGTGGTTGGTAACTACAGTAAAGTTGGTTCCATAGAGAAAAGGGCGGTAGTGCTTTACAGCCAGCAGAACAGCAAGGCAATCCTTCTCTGTTACACTGTAGTTGCATTCCACCTTTGACAACATCTTAATAAAATAGGATACAAGATGATCTACACCGTGTTCATTTAATTGGGTTAAGATGGCCCCAATGGCATAGTCTGAGGCGTCAGTGAACAAGATGAAAAGATTTATTATAATTGTGGTGCCATAGGATAGGACGTTGTTGTAGTAGTTGTTTCAACATCTCAAAAGCGGCTTTTTGTTCAGCACCCCAATAGAAAGGGGTATTCTTGGTTAATAACCGGACAAGGGGCTCACTGAGTTGGGCGAACTTTGGGATAAACTGATGATAATACCCCATCATTCCTTGAAATACCTTAATATCCCATAGATTTTTAGAGGGCAGCATTTTTGAGATGGCTTCGACCTTGTCCTGCATGGGTTGAAATTCTTCTTGGGAAATGGAGTGACCTTGGAAATCCAATTTTATTTGAGAGAAGGTGCACTTAGATGGCTTCAACTTATTATTTGACTTATGTAATCATTGAAACACCTCCTTCAAGTGATCAAGATGTTCATTGAAGGTTTTAGAGAACACCGTAATGCCATCAAGATAGAAGATGACACAAGATAATTTGAGTTCCTGCAAGATGTGATCCATTGCACGCTGAAAAGAGGCAGATGCGTTGAACAACCCTTGGGGTAATTGTGTGGGTTAAAAGAGATCTTCACTAATATAAGGGCGCATTTCTCCTGATCTTGAGGAGAAAGGTCCATTTTCCAATAGCCACTGGCCAAGTCCATGGCGGAGAAGAAGTTAGAGCGAGAAAGCTGATCCAGGGCGTCATCAATGCGAGGGATAGGATAGCTATCCTTCTTAGTGAGGCTATTCAACTGTTTGTAATCCATAACTATCTGATGACCTCCATTTTTCTTTTTAATTAGTAATAATGGTGAGGACCTAGGGCTCTGTGAAGGAACGAGTAACCCAACGTCTAAAAACTGCTGAAGCTCCATCCTCATTTCTTGTTCCTCCACCTTTGACTTACAATAGGGTTTGGACCTAATAGCTGAACATCATCCACATCAATGGAATGGCACCAGCCCTTCATGTGGCCATAGTTAGTATACAATTTGGAGAATATGTCACTATAATCTTCTAACAAAGAATGAACTTTTTCAAACTCCTCTGGGGTCAACTTATCCGAAATATGAACATTGGGCAAGGTACACACCATGTTGTCCATAGGTAAGCCCAAGTATATCATAGAACCAATTGAGTGGATATGTTCGATGTCCTCTACAGGGGAGTAGGAAGCCCAGCCAATCTCCTGGTGTTTCCATATGATCATGTTTTTGCCAGTGAGTTTTCCCAGTATAATGGTAATAGGACTCTGGTAGGCTGGGTCTAGTATCCCAGGCAAGACACGAGGCTCCAAGGGACTAACACCTTCAATACTTATAAGGTGCAACAAGCAATGACATGGGTTTTGAAGCGTGATCTTAGTGTCAACCACTCTTTGTTCACCAGGTTTAATCAAGACCTCATCTGCAGCGTAGAAAGGGATACTATCCCCAACATTCACTAAATCAGATAATTTCTTTGTGTTGCACCCAGAAGTGGAAATAAGGCAAGGTTATAGCTGAAAAGGGGTATTCAATCAGGCAAGAGTATTCGTGCTTATTGGGCTCTTTATTGGATAAGACTAAAGGGACTTCGTAGTTGAGTATGAGAGGACCCCTTGCTTCATTTTAATTATTCCTTCATACTCAATCACAAATTGAGTGCCGATGAGCATATCATATGCGTTGTTATCCAAAGTCACAGCAGGGGTTAATTGATTAAGCTTCCAAAATCGAATGGGAAGAGAAGAGTATGCCCTAATAGCACGGGTATTGTTGAGGCCTTCAGTTCCAAACTCTTGTGTGTACTCCAAATCAGGCGCTAGCATTATTTTCTTATTAAGCTTAGAGGAAATCACGTTGACTGGGGAGCCAGTTTCCAAGATGGCTAGTATTCAGACCTTTTGATTGACCACTTCAACCTTAGTGAGCGTTCCTCCAAATTTAGAGGACAGAGCTAAGACCTCCTTGAGCTGGAAGATGGAGGTTAGCTTTCTAGCGGTCTCCGGGTATTTATCCATGATGGACTTTATGGGATGAACCCGCTGAAGAGGGCGAATCAAGTCAGCTAAGAATTGGTCACCATCACTGGCAGTGTCAATCACTTTTGGACACTTTAGAATTTGACTGAGGTACGTCTCCTCAGGTATGGTAGTCTCGTCTACTCCTCCAGCGTTTAAATGATAAGGCACTTCTACTTCTGCAGGGGCTCCCAATATGTAGTAACCAACGTCATCATAAACCCCCTCAGATTCTTCCCCAAGAGTATTCGCAACAACAGGCAAGGAAGCGATGGAGGTAGGGGGATGGCTACAGATGATTGGGTAGCCTTAAGAGACACATAATCCAGCTTGGCTGGAAGGGGAGGCACAGAGGCGTTAGTAAGCTTGTGCGGGCTTATGGTTGATACAACCTTACAAAGCTTTGACTCATTAGAAGGAGTGATAACCTTTTTAAGTCGCACTGAGGGAGCAGGTTTTGTAGGGAAGATAGGCACAGGTGGCTTCACTCCCAACTGGTCAACCGATGGTAATTCCTTAATAATTAGCACTGAAGGTTTCACCTCAGTGACATCATGGTCAGCACATAAGTGGAATTTGGCCAATTCTATCAAAGCCTCTTTAATATTGCGGATGTTTGTGAAGTTGCGTTTCACTGAGATGATATGTCTGGCTAGAGAAGGCTGAGACGCTAACCCAGTTAATAGGGCGGCGATGGCATCATCAAGGATAAGCATGTTTGAGGTTGACAAACTTTGCGCAGCGAGGTAAAAGCGTTCAGCAAAGGCAATGGTTGATTCACCTTCATACATACTAAGGCGCATAAAGGCTGTTTTTCCCTATGTAGACTTTGCTTTGATCCAAATTCAGCTAGAAGAGCCTCCTTCACTTCTGAACAGGTGTACCCAGGGTTTAGGTTGGGTAGTATCATCTCTTGCACTATGCGGCTTAAACAAGCAAGGGTGTATTGAACTTTTTGCTTGTCAAATGTACCATCCATGATAGCTTTTTAGACGTACAAAGGTAACAATGCTGCCTTCACCAGGGTTGTATTTGTTTTTAAGGGGAGTTTGAAAGGGCGCTGCTCAAGCTCCTCAATGCGGGACAAAGCGCTTGCCAGTTGCTTTTCAAAAGCAACTATTTTTGGTGTACAGGGATCCCCTGTAGTGAGCACCATTTTTTATGAATCCAGCTTAATCATGCTTTCTCGGTGCTACGCCGTTAAACCCACAAAGGGCTTTAATAGAATAAAAATTTGAAAACTATAAAGATTGGATTTTTTATGATTTTTAATATGAGTGTGGGGGTAAGAATGAAAAGCGATCCCTTTTTAAATTTTCAATGATTAATATATATAATATTTTCGGGATCCATGTGCCAGGCCAAGCCCCAGTCAAGATGATGGCTTTTGCAGACGACTGTGTGGTTTGGGTGTCTAATAATAAAGATGCACGCGCACTTGAAGCCCTCATCCAGGATTATTCCCGGGTAAGTAACACTGCACTGAATGCCTCAAAAACCGAAATCATCCTCCTTGGTCAGTATCATAACTGCTGGGCCCCTGCAACCAGCGCTCAGCCTGGCCCATCTGCTCGCACACGCGCTCGCCCTCCCAGCTCACCCCACACCGCCCCACTGGTGCTCCCCTTTGTGCCACGCCCTACCATAGGGCCGGTCCACCATCTGGGCGTGTGGGTGGAGGCAGGCGGATACGCATCAGCAGTAATTGAGAGTCATATTCTAGACAACGTGACGAAGCGCATCGCCTCCCTCAGAGCCCACCCTACTTCCCTTACTGGCAGGGTCGTTTTGGCCAACTCTATGCTCCTCTCCAAAGTCTGGTTTGGAGCCCACGCCATCCCCTTCTCCCCATGCTTCTTCAAATCCTTGCATGCCCTGCTGCAAGGATGGCTATGGTCAGGTCGCCCTCCACCAGTACAGTTAGAGGTCATGTTTGGCCCTCATCAGCATGGTGGCTTGTGCCTGCTTGACTTCAGAGCCCATGCGGCCAAGATCTTGGGTACCTGGATTGTGGCCGTCACCGCCCCTACGCTCCCCTCCCAACACTGGTCCCACGCGGCCCACTCCAACTTCTCCCGCGCCTTGGGCCTCAACAATCCATCGAGCCTTCACTCCCTGATGAACTACCTGGCTTCACACCCATTGGCCACAGGTCCTCACGGGACTAAAACCCACTACAAAAGAATCCTCCTCACCATGCGGAGCACTGAGTGGAGAATTCGTATTAGCAAACATACAACCCAAAGAGGCCGCCCCTCACCCCAGTTCACACAAGAGGTACAGGGGCTACCCATCCATGATGGCGTGATCCCCACACGGCCCCATGTCCTATCCAGGGTGGACTACCTGGACATGATGGACATCCCATACTCCATTGAGACCCAAAAAACTATCTGGAAATATGCACACCATCCTCTGTTGCAGCCTCAAATCTGTTCCCATGTGTGGCGCTGCCTGAGGCGGGTGTACCGTACAGCTGAGCGCTCTAACGCTTTACACTCATCCTGCGTCGTGTGTGGCCAGTATGGAACGCTGTTCCACTGCCTGGAGAAGTGTCCTACCTCTAAAGTGATATGGCGCGAATTCCAACGTCTGCTTGGCCAGGATCAAACACATCCCTTCAGCCTGTCAAGAGATATGTTTGCTTTATCAATGGCCTCCCCCCTTCCACCCTACCTCCGTGCTCTGGTGGCTGCATTAGCCATGTGGACTATCCACAAGATTGTCTTGGATGCCATCGCAGGCTCCACTCCCACCCTCCCAGAAGCTGTCCACAGATTCTGGTCTCATTTGGTGGACCAATTTCAGGCGTGGATGTTTAGATACCTCCCACCATGTCGCTGACAGCTGGTCTCCTCCTGGTTCCCAGTTTGGTTCATCAAATCAGACCCTTTCCTCCACACGTGTTCAATTGTGGCTACGGCCCATTCACACGTTCCCTCCCCTCCCCATAAGTGGCGTTCCCGCTGGCAACTAGAGATAGCATCGCTTCTCTGGGGTGCCTTCCATGTTACTAAGTTTTGTCTCTTTTGGGTTGACATTCGGAAGTGTCTGTCCCCTTGTCAGCCTTTCTCACAATAAAACAAAAATTAAAAAATATTTATAATATTTTCAAAGGTCAGAAGGAATTCAGGGATAGGTTTGGTATGGCATTGATGCTTTCAAATTTAGGTAATATGGGTTTCAATCCTATAAGATCTTGGGGAAAGTTTTTTAAATCTTGGTAAAATGGATGTTGGGGTTTTGGGGTAGAATATACCCATGTGGCAAGGTTTTTGATGTATCATAACCAATCACCACTCGAGAAATTATTTTAACCTCTGGGGCCCACTGCCACGCCTATAAAAGGGGGTGGCCCCCGCCCAGGTGTGGTAAAGGACTTGGTATAGTTGGGGGAGTACCTTCCGCTGGTTTTCTGAAGTTTGTCATGCGATCAGTGAAATCAGATCATTTGCTTTTACAGATTGTGCCCTATAAGGTTTCAAACTGGTGCTACCCCAGTTGATGGGGTTCCACTGAAAATTGGCCAGGGTCTTTTGGCCAATATCGTTGACATTTTCATTAAAATTACTATTAATAGCATCGGAAAATTTCAAATTGGCTGACATTTATCTTTTTCAACTGAACTTGACCTAAGATTTTCTTTTTTTTTAATCTGCAAGGGCAAATGTCCAACACACTTAGACTGGGTGGCATTCCCTTCCCTTGTAAGAAGGGTACAAAAAGGCCGACTGCCCCTTCATTGCTTAATGCAACTTCGCCCATGTGGTGAGAAAGTGGTGGGTATGGCCTACCCTCTAAAAGTTTTGCCACTCATCCCCACGTTGATGACTGAAGAATTGTTACGGAAATAAAAAAATCTGCATTGAGGTCTCAGCAAAGTATTTTAATGTGGAATATATTGGCGAGTCCCTCCCCTAGTCCAACCTCAAGTTTGACAAAATTAGTTAAAGCTAATGAACCTTTCCCTTCAGCACTAAAACCTCAATCTGCTGAACCCCACAATTTTGAATGGTCGCCAGAGCAATCAGGTTTAGTTGGTTGGGCATCTGAACTCATTCCTGACCACTTGAGACTGTCCCTATGTGGGATGGCCCTGGGAGGCTTCCATTACTCACCAAGTAAAACATCTCCACTATAATCAGTGTTGTCAGACAATTACAAGTCCAATATTGCAATTAGAGTAATCTTGATGTTAATAGGGATAAATCGGCCTAAAGACTCTGGTCAATTTCTTGGTGAAACCCCCAAATTGGGATAACACTTTTGTTAATATTTCTCAGAGAAATAACATGAATTTGAGCAGTCAAATTGCACAAACCATGTGGCAGAATCAGAGGAGTTTGTCTAAGGTTCCTCCCTGGACCACTTCCAGTTTGATTCAAAACCTAGGCGTAGACCACCCCATTTTATAGGGTTGGAGGGGGTCCCACAAGGTTAAATATTTTCCCACCCATTGATTGGGATATAATATTAATTCTTTGTCTAACGGACTAGTACTACCCAGTATCAACCCATCATCAGCCATTCCATTGAAGCGAAGTGAGACTCAAGAGCTCCAATAAGTCAAATTCATATATTCCCTAATTTGGACATTTCTAGCATGATCCAAACTTTGAGCCTCGACACAATTAAATAATAAGCAGCAAGATCATAATAGGTTTTGCTTTCTATCCTCTCTCTGCCACTAATGAAATATATTAATAAACATCCAACTCTTATCAATTTTAAGAGTTTTCATATTGCACCTTAAATACTTTAAATATCCCCTGATAATTATATTTCTGCAGTTAAAAAGTAAACTCTCCTGAAAATAAAACTATTGAAATCCAGGGCTCAAAAGCACCTGAGATTATACTACCTGCCCTGGATTACAACAAGTGGTGCTCACTAAAGGGGTAACTTTACACCATAATGATATAAAAATGGAGGGCGGTCAAGTGAGTACCCCCCTTCACCCTCCCACTGACAATGAAACAAGGATAGTTGCGCTTGAACTGCAACTAGCCAGCGCGCTGTCCCATCCTGATAGCCTCAAACAGAGTCCCCCTTCCACTTTACATGAGGCTAACTCCTTTAACCCCCTTAAAGGATAAGATCACCGGGAAGAGTGGCATTGCCTCATTTATATATGTCTATTATTGAGAAATTGATATGACTGGGTGAAGAGTAACCTATCCATTGAATCATATTTACAAGTCAAGGGAAGCCTCAAGGTTGAGCAATAATTATATTAATATGAAATGAACAATTGAAGCTTTATAATTTGGCAAATTGAGGAATTCTTCCGAGGTCTCAATATTAGAATGAAACCCCTAAATTGGTAGTCAATAGGAATTGCTAAGTGGAAGGGTAAAACCAATTAAGAATACCACAGATTAATATTTAAGCGTGAGAATGAGAAGTAAGGGGCCTTTTACAAAAAGAGAGTAGTAGGGAAGAGTAAATGAAATAGCCATTAAGTTTAATATTAAATAAATTGGTATTGTCAGGGAAATAGATCATTATTTAAGTCTATACTATTAATTATCAAGGGCCAGTGATCCTCATATTGCTCGTCCGTTGCTCAGTGGGCTTTACTCTGTGCAACCCATTTGGTGTAATCAACCAATTCTGCCAAAAGTTAATATCTATAAATCTGCCATGGAAGGTGCGACTGACCAAAAAGAAGGCAAGCACATCCTACCTCACCTGAATCGCATGACCAAGAGGTGATGGCCCATCATATGGTCACTTTGAGTACATGATAAGAGGTTAAGGATGCGCTGACTGCTGGATTTAGCTTGACGCAAAGTTTGAATAGGAAGAAGCAGGCCTTTAAGTGCCTTAGCATAAAAAAGTGGAGAATCACTCACCACCTTTGTTAATCAATTTTATGGTGAATCTCAGCCCTGGAACTTGCTAAAATGTTACCTCTTGATAAGCTCTTGTTTCCATTTTAACTGGCTCAGTTTCTCACCCTTACATAAAACGGCATCTTGTCTAAGTTAACCGCCACATCCATACTATCTGTGATATCAAGGACGCGCTGCTAGAGATTGCACATATCTATAACAATAATGCTACTTTACACATTGTATCGAATCCACAAGTCTTCACCATTGAGGACTTCGCAACCATAGCCCTGCAAAATGGATTCAGATGACCCTATGACACCACCTGTGTTGATTACTACCCCAAGATCAGCACCTGCGGTGCGGCTCAAACCTGATCTCCCTCCTCCCAGCAAGCCTGAGGTTACTAAGCCAGTGATTTAGAGTGCGCTACCATCAGTGGGGCCATGCTCTCTGCCTTTAACTTTTGACAAAGTACATCATTTGCTAACTATTGATCCTCTACTCCGCCCCAAGCCCTGTGCGGAGATGTATGTCCCAGTGGCCCAAAAGGCTGCTCCTAAGCTTAAACCTCATCCTCCGGTGACAGTTGCTCCCACCAACCATGGGCTCAAGGACAAAGCTTCTCAAGCTAAGCTGCCTGCTCCTCCAATGATCATAGCTGTGGATGGCCCCACAGCTACCGAAGTTATGGCTTCCACCTCCAACCGCCTTTCTAGAGTCCACTCATTGTGTGTGGAAAACCCTTCTGATAATGATTCTGAAGGTTTTATTAGGACGTTAATTATTATTTCCTAAGATCCCCTACTAAAGTAGATATACCAGATCAGCTGAACCCTGAAGGAGTAGATAAAGCACTGATCCCTTAAGAAACCTACCTTAATCAAGTGATGGAGTGCCCTGAGGTTATTGATACCGCTAGTGATGCTGAACAGGTTATTGCTTTGCTGATCAGACCAATTCATCATGTTCATACCCTACATTCCCTTAAAATAACTATCCCAAGACAGCTAAAAGCTTGCCTCTACTCTCCACCTTAAGGAAGTATTGGACTCCCCCTAACTTTGGCGGGACTATAACTAAAGTAGAGGTTGTTATTCATAAAGTCCGGGTTAGGGCTACCTTGGACACTGGCTCTTTTGTAAACGTTTTATTTTCCAAGCTTATCAAGGAGATTAAACTTGCTCCTGATCTCGAGTATACACAAGAGTTTGGAACAGAGGGTCCCAACAACACACATTCTGTTGGAGCCTACTCCTCATTGCCTGTTTGGATTAGAAAGCTTATCTTGTCAGCTCCCGCTGTGGCCTTGGTTAATAACACTTAAGACATGCTTATTGGCACGCAGTTTATGATTGAGTATGATGGTATAATCAACATGAAACAAAGTTACCTTTTCCTACTTGTTTATGAAGTTTTATAATTTTTAACAATGAAGAACCTAATAAAAAGGAATACTCCTACATAGTTGAGTACTGTTGGAATTTGAGATGACTACATAATTTAACCTTTTAAACGATTAACAAATTTGATGATTAAGTTATAATCTTACAGTATTGGCAACAGCATCTGACTGATGGGATTAAGTCAGGCATCATCCCCGATGATATTAAGTATTATTTTGATGAGGGAATAACACCTGACAGTCAAATTATTGCAGAAAATCATTAATATCTTGGCAGAGTTCACCACCTGATAGGAAAATTATGTTAGCAGTCATCTCTGATGAAATTAAGCTATAATTTGATATGGGAGCAACACCCAATAGTTGAATTATAGCGAATCATTAATGATGGAATGAATGGGGAGTCATTGGAAAATACCAAAGTGTTCAAACGCTGGAGTTAAAAAGTAGAATTGCCATCAGCCAAAACAATTGGTTTCGAGTCCCTAATACCAATTGTTTGGTTGCTGAACAGCTGAGGATTATGCTGCCTAAGGAACTCAAGGCAACGGTACCTGATGATATTTAGTGACTAACACTTAAGAGTCAAGCCAGAAAAGGACCACAATATTTTCCAGCTGACAGCTGAAAAGTTGTGCGTCAATTTTAACTATAAAACCTCCAAATATTCCCTAATAAAAGCAGACAAAAACCTGATAACGTAGTTGTTTTAACATTAGTTGTTTTAACTATTTTTAAGAGAAGAGTGCAAGGATCATATATCCTTAAGTTGTTATCAAAGTCCCCGCTTGGCTCAGCAAGAAGGGAATAGGGAAAGTTTTTTTAACTGTATCAATATATCTTCAAGAGGAAGAAGCACCTGTCTAGCGTTGAACAATTCACTCAACGTGACTTCGAGGCAATCAACTCTAATAATAGTCTTCATACTATTATTGCACCAGTTTATCTATTTCAATTAAACAATAAACGCAAGGATTCATGAATCTGTGCAGTTGAAATCTAGGGCCAGAAGAGAGCACCATCAAGCGCCCAGATTATAACAAGTACCCTTATCCTCTACCTTACCTTTATTCTTCACAACCTTTGGATGAAACACAAAAAATTTGCCTGATTTGGTGGACACTTCATAGGGCTTTCCCTTTTTCTTCAGAGGAGACAGTAATCAAGGCTAATGAACAACTTGTGGTTGCTACCAACATTGCGCTACAGAACCCCCGAGCCTGTCTGCTGCATACAACAAGCATTTATGGAGTAAGCTCTTTAGAACCCTGGATGTTGCCGGGTATACTAGACCCTGCCTATCAATGCCCCATTAATATCCTATTAGGGAACCTTATTAATAAATCCACCATTGTAAAAAATCATCAAGAGATAGGGAAAGGTCTGCTAAAACCCTCAAAGAGATTAACAGGATCCACTATATTGGGTCAATTTTAGATATGGATTACCCACTGACCAGTTGGTGTGTACTCTTCCTAATGTCCACAATTCAGATGATTTAACCCCAAATGAGCTTGAAAAGTTCATTCCTTATTGGATACCTATGGTGATATTTCTCCAAAGCTGACATGGATTACGGGCACATGAAGGGATGGAGCCACACCATTGATATTGGTGATGCTCATCTTATTTGATCTAAACCTTACCATAAGTCTAAGTTTGAAGATCAGCAAATGAGGGTTGAACTCAAGCAATCATTAGAATCTGGGTTATTAGTACCATCCCAAAGCCCTGGGCATCTCTCTCTTGATGATCAAAAAGAATGGAGGTCATCAGGTAATGATGGACTACCATAAATTGAATAAGATCACTAAAAACAGCTATCCTATCCCCTGCATAGATGATGCCCTTGCACAGCTCTAGGGCTCAAAATTCTTCTCAACCATGGATTTGGACAGCGGATATTGGCAAATGGATCTTTCTCCACAAGATCATGAGAAATGTGCTTTCATTTGCAGCAAAGACTTTACTACAGCCTACCCTCCTACCCCAAGGGCTGTGCAATGAGCCAGAATCCCTCCAACGTGCAATGGACCACATTTTGCAGGACCTCAAGCTAAGCTGTGTAATCGTCTATCTTGATGATATCAATGTAAATTCTGCAACGTTCAATGATCATCTCGCTCATTTAAAAGAAGTCTTTCAACGCCTGCGGGCTTCTAACATCAAGTTGAAACCTTCAAAATGCACCTTCTATAAAAGAAAATAGATTTCCTTATACATTCTATTTTCTAAGAAGGGATCCAGTCTTTATAGGAAAATATCAAAGCTATCTCTGTAATGGCTGCCTTAAGAACCTCTGGGACACTTATGTATTTCTGGTTATGATGGGGTTTTACCATCAGTTTATCCCTAATTTTCCCAGATCAGTGAGCCTCTTGTTTGACTAGTGGCTAAAAACACCCCTTTTTATTGGGGTATAGAATAGGTGGCCGCGTTTGAGACGTTAAAGAGATTACTTCAGCAACGCCCTATCCTAAGCCACCCCAACTATGGGAAACCCTTCATGTTATTCACCAATGCCTCTGAATATGCCGTTGGAGCCATTTTGGCCCAATTGGACAGTAATGACAGTTCATCCGGTTTTCTACTTCAGCAAGATGTTGTCAAAAGCTGAACGTAACTACAGTGTCATGAAAAGGAGTACCTTGCAGTCTTACTTGCTATTAAAAATGACCTCCCTTTCCTATATGGCACTTCTTTCACTTTTGTTAATTACCACGGCTCTTTAAAAAGCTACAAAACATTAAGAATTCCATTGGACGGTTGGCCTGTTGGGCCTCAAACTTTAACATTATCATATGAACATTGAGCACTGAGCTGGGACGCGTCATATGAATGTGGATGGTTTGACTCGGCTGCCTATCCTTCATCTGGACAACAGTGAAGCAGAGAGATTACATGATCTCCTATGACCCCTGTGGCCTGTGACAATAAGGATGACCTCATCCATAAAATGCTAGCACTACACTCCCGCAACACTAAGGCGGAGAGCATAAAGTTATATAAGTGGGTAGGCGTAAATTGGCTACCCTAACTGTGACCTTCATATGGGTAACGGTGATCTTGGACTCCCACTCTATCCTTGGACATAGTGGAGTGAGGTAGACGTATAAGTGGATCAATTAACGGTACAATTATGGGGCATCATGGAATCTATTATTAGAGCCTTGGATGCCAACTTAACCTGTAAAAAACAATCCCAACATAATACCAAATACCAGTATCAACCTATCACTCTGCAACAGCCCTTCCACACAATAAGCCTAGATGTGGTTAGCCCTCTACCCTAACTAAGGGTGTAAATTTATATATATTGGTAGGGATTATCACTTTACCAAGGGTCGAGGCTGTGGCTCTTCCAGCTCAGATGGCTAAAGTCACTGCCAACTTTCACTATCAAAATATCTTAGCTCAACATGGTTGCTTTCAAGTTTTGCGCTGTGATAATGGTAATGTTTTCACCTCCCAAGTGGTAAAGAACCTCGCTACCTTCGTGGGCATGCAAGAGCTATTTTCTGTTCCCTATAACCCTTGACCAATGGTACCATAGAAAGAGCCAATGGGACCTTGGACTTTTTACTACGAAAAATGGCCATTTCAAACCCCTTCAAAAGGATCTGTACTTACCAACTGTTCTAATGGCCTACTGTATCAGTTACAATCAGAGGCTATGTCTAATTTGGCCAAAACTGTCACAAAATAGGGTCAAGCTGCTAATGAGCTCTGGCTCCCTCTACCTTCCTTACAAGTATCCGACTTGGTGCTTTACTATCGTGATTGGATCAGTCCTAGAAGGTAGAAGCTCAGGATAAGTGGGAAGGACCTTTTGTAGCCACTTACATGAGGTGATGGTCACTTCATCAAATCCCTTGCTACAGGAGTTACCGTCAACCAAGTTTATGGCCTATTCTTGAAGCCTTATTCTACCCCTTACATTATTGAAGGGGGTGATGTCTGACAATTACAACTCCAATATTGCAATAAGAGTGATTCAAGTTTCAATATGAATAATATCAGCAAAAAAACCCAAGTCTGTCCTTGGTGGTACCCGTCAAATCATGTAACACTTTTATTAATAGTTCTTAAAAATAGCATGAGTTTGGGCAGTCAAATTGCACCAACTAAGTATCAGAATCAGGGGAGTTTGCCCAAGGTCCCTCCCTGGACCACTTCCAGTTTACTTCAAACACCTAGGCGGAGACCACCCCCTTTTATATGGGTGGAGGGGGTCCCACAAGATGCAAATATTTCTCCGCCTATTGAATGGGTTTAAGATATTAAATCTTTGCCTACTGGATTAGTCCTGCCAAGTATTTACTCCATCAGCCATTCCATTGAAGTGAATCAAGACTTAAGAGCTTCAATAGGTCAAATACCCATATTCCCTAACCTCTGACTTTACCAGTATGATGTAAACTTCGAGCCTTGACACAATTAAATACTAAGCAGCAAGGTTGTATTGGGGTTTGCTTTCTATCCTCTCACCGCCACTAATTATATTATAAAATTTAAACACTTTATCATTTAAGGGTTTTCACATTGCAATTTAAATACTATAAAAATTTTCTGATAACTATATTCCTGCAGTTGAATTGTAACCTCTCCTGCAAATAAAATTGTTGAAATCCAGGTCTTAAAAACACCTACAAGAATACCATCTTCCCTGGATTCCAACAAGTGTATTAGCGGCAAAACTGTAATCTGGGCACTTGAGGACAAACTAAAGATGACTTGTCCTGCTACTGACAACCTTGAATTAGTCTAGAAAAATTTCCCTCAATAAGAGTTCTAATAGTTTAGGTCTGTAAACTTAAGTGCACCATTACATGCGCTTCAATGCTATTCCCCAGATCGACCTAGAATTTTAGCTTTTGTCCCCCACAAGGATAATTGTCAGTTAATTTTCTCTATTAAATTTCAAAAAATCCCCTTCAACCAAATTTTCACCTGTTGTAAATTAATCTTTTCAGGTATCCTATTATGCCCACCAATGTGGAACTACAGGTTATGCAACAACTGGATCATTGCGGTTATTTTAGCAACTTTGTTGCCCTCTGCCATTAACTAGGCATATTTCTCTCAGGACCTCCTAAGATATTCTCCAATTACCAAAGAAATCCGCTGTCAGGACCTCAGCATTTTGTGGGCGGAGCTTTCCCTGCTCTGGGTAAGAATTCACACTCTTGCCAATGGTTCTATTTTAACCCCCTCGCGGCGGGACCCAAACCTGCCATTCCAATTGAAAACTTTTTACACTGAGCCTGCGGGCTCTGGAGGCCTTGAAAGCCTGGCTTTTTGCTGGGCATCTTCTCACTTTTGTGTCCTATTAGCGCTCGTTATTAACCTACCCCCCAGACCATCTAAATGTCGTCTGAGCAGCAGTGGCTCTGGCATCTGGATCGCCTTCTGGGTGCTCTTGCATCCTAACTGGCAGGCCAGTTTAAACTTCATCTGCCTCTTCCCTGACATTCAACCTCTTAAAAAGTCTTCTTGGCTTTTGAGATTGCTCCTTGTTTGTTGGTCATTGATTATTCTTGTCAAATCCATAAAGCAAGTCTTACTAGCTATACAGCACAACCTACAATCAACTCTCCTACCATTCATTCCTGATATGTCACAGTGGTTAGGGTTTCACCCTTTTCTTCTGCAGACTAAGCCAAGCAAGTATTAGGTGCGCTCACTGATTAAATCTTTGCGCAACTGTCAAGAGTAGCGCCACTTTTACTGAGGAGCAACAATCATTAGCTTTTCTGGATTCTTTGCAAGGTGAGGCAAGAGACTGGTCAAGTATTATTATATATCAAAATTTGTTAAATAGTTAACTTATTGCCTCTTTGCTTAGCTTATTTTTGAAACTATTGAAGAACCTGTTCTCATGTTCAACAGCTTTTTAATATTTCAAATGTATACTATTTAGTTAGACTTTTATGTTCACATTTAAATTTTTAGAGCATTGTTAAAACAAAAAACTCTTTGAAGATTTTTTACTTGCCAGCCTTTTTCGCCTCATTGAGTCGCAGATCTGATGTTCATAGTCCTTGGGATATAGAATCAACAACTATAAGGAGTCATATGAGATAGATCATCAAATCACAGCATAACTTAGATACCAGTGGCTTATTAATCTTAAACCATATAAGCCATTTCAACATCCAAAAATCCAACGCTTGAACCTAAGAGATGAACAGCGTTGACCAAATAAGAGCATCTTAGCTCTCCTGGAACATAACCTGGTGATGGGTTTGAACTTGACAAGGAACAATGGCCCAGATTAGTTAAAGATGGGAAGAGCAGTGAACTGTTGGTCATTGCACCACTGGACTAGGCAGTTGAGGATGGAGATAAAGAGTACAAAATTTTGGGGTCAGTCACTTCAAAATAGGAAGTTTGTTACAGCTCAGATGCCAGCTCTAATGCAGAAACTTTTATAATGGTTTATATGTATCATACCTATTTTGATTAATTCACCTCATGCCACAATATATCAAATGAACCCTTGGTAACGATTGCAATTCCCTTAAACTCTGTAGATCCAGCCATTACATACTATTACATCTCTCTAGTCTATCATGTGTAATAACAGAATTGGATAGACTCAGTTTATGAGGATCTTTCAGCTGTGAGCGCATTATCTGACCATTAAAATCCTAAATCCGCTCATTTGTGTTGTTCTCAGGCAGCGTCTATGCCCATCCAGTTCACCAACAAAATAGACTAAGGTTCAGAAGATCTCCTAGTTTAAGAAGTCTTTATAAACACTTTATTCCCTTGATGAGCTAATTAAATATACCGTGAGTACTTCCTATTTCCCGCTCATTAGTCAGTAGGAGAACGCAAAGTAACAGTATATGCCCTGATGGACACTGGTGCCACAGAAGGTTTACACTGACCTAAAGATGGTGATAGTTTTATATCTAAAGTAACCTCAGTATCTTTTGTCATGGGGCTTCTTGGATTCTCATGCTCATATACCCCTTTGTGACAACTGCATTTTATTGCCATGTGTATAAATTTTAGCACACTTCACAATTTTTCCAAGTGTTGCTATATCTAATGATTTTGGGTGTAGTATGTAGGCGCTGTCAGTCTGTGAGTATTGATTTAGACAGGAAAAGTTAGCCTCGCCTCCAAAGCTCTTTAATATTAAATACCATCCATCCCACGTAAGCAACAGGAATTGTAGTGGCAGTAACAGTGGAATAAAGCTATATAGATATTTTGCATGAGTTACCTACTTTGCCTCTTATCCTTGCGCTTTTCAATCCAGTCTTTGATGTAGACAGTGCTAATAAGCTGGCAAGTAACTCAGATTTTGATCTGAGTTTCCAGTTGACGGTTGATCTCACCAAAATTATTTGTCCCCTATATCCCTACACAGCTGAGGAAGATTAGATGTTATAGAATTGGATAGATGATATGAGGAAGAAGGGGTTGTTAATCAAGAAAATCTCTAGTGTCATTTACTTTAGTTTTTGCGCAATATCCTGGTGGTACCCTAATACTGTGTGTGGATTATGGCCACTTAATTAATTGAAAATTCCCTGATCTATATCATTTACCCTTTAAGGCACCAACTTCTCAGGAGATCTCAAAATCTAAGGTATTTTAAACTCAATCTGGCAAATGCTTTCAATCAGGTGAGGGTCAAGTCTAGCCAGGAGTGGTTGAAAGCAGTTCATACATGATATGGATTATACAAGTTTAAAGTTGTATTTTTTGTTTAAGAAATGCAAAAGCAGCTTTCCAGCATAAAAATGATGACACTCTAGGGGATCTCAGGTTCTCCTGTGTAAATTGCTTACACGGATGACATCTTAGTCCACTCACTAAATGCTTAACAACACGGCAAGGTTTTGGCAGCGGTGGCTGCAGCAGTTCACAAAGATGGCCTTGTTGATAAGCCATTAACATGCGAGTTCTTCAAAGATGAAGTTAAGTACCTGGGTAATAGAATTCTTAACAATTATAACACCATCACGCCTTCTAAACTGGAGGCCCTCCATCCTGGCCCACTCTTGTAACTCAGAAGCAACTTCAGAGCTTCCTGGGATCTTTCACTTTCCTTAAAAAGTTCTCATCAACCATTTTGGAACTAGTCTCTCCCTTCACCCCCCATAGGTAGGTATTCCCCATTCATTTGGATTCCAGAATCTCAACAGGCATTTAAGCAATAAAAAAGCTTTTACTACCACCCTAATTCTTTGTCATGCGTATGAAAATATACCCTTTATTGTGCCTTGTGATGCCTCTGGTATAAAGGCTGGTGCTGTGATCTTACAAGAACATGAGGAGAGGAGCATCCTATGGCTTGCTTTTATAGTAAAATTTATTGTCACAGAGAGTACGTGGGCCATTATATGTTAAAAAATTATCTAAACTTTCTTGGTATTAATGCACCGGCGATACCTTTTAGAGTGTGTTAGGCATTCAGTGATTGTGCGTTCAGATCATAAGTCATTTACCTATTATTGAAAATTTCAGAAGCTGGCTCATAAGCAGACTAGGGCTCATTGTGACCTTCTAAGCTTCATCTTCAAATATGAGTTTGTCAAAGTGGATACTCATACAGCTCCCAATATAGAGCTGTAATCTTTAATGGGCCCACATTGGACCCTACTCTGATTTAGTTATGATAACCCCTTGAACAGATCATGGCTCCTCCACCTCCAGCCATTGTCGCAGTTGCTTCACCAAAATTCAAAGTCTAAATCAAAATCTAAATCCAGCGATTTTAAAGCCCCAGTGTCTTGTTACCTCTTCTGAGCCAGTAATTATAGTTTCTTCTTCTGACCCTATTCTGGCAACGCCTGTCAATGAAGATTATCTTCTTGAAGCTGTTATGGTATCACAGTCTTTAGATCCTGAATATCTAGACCTCCTTACAAAGATTGATGCTGAAAAATCTCTTCTGAATGGTATTTAAAAAAGGGCAGGGTAGATTATTTTGATGAAAAAGGTATGTGTTTTCTCTTTTCTGCATTACTACGTTATAAGAGAACACCTTGATCGTCCTACCATGAGACTTCTTGGTGTAAAAAGTGCATTAAACTAAATTAAATGAGGACATAATTGGATTGGACTGAAAAAGAGGTTTTATAAAATTGAAGTATTTTTTATCTGCGTTAAATACAAATCAGATAAAACAGGACAGAATGACCTCCTTACCCACTTCACAAGTGCCAAGACCATGAACATTACTTTTGGTGGGATTATTTGTAAGTTTACCAATGTCCTTTGGATATGCTGTGATTTTGGTGTTGTAGACCGCTTCACAAGAAATTTCATCTTTATTAATTATATGGCAACCACTATAGCTGAGGATTAGGCACAGTTGTTTGTGGCACATATATTTACTTTTTTTAAGTTTTCCCAGGAAGTAATCAGTGACAGGAGGCTTCAGTCTACCTCGCAATTTTTCAAAAGGCCTTGTGTGTTATGCTGAAGATTAAACCTTGCAGATCATTGTTCTATTACCCCAAATCAGATGACCGAATGGAGCGTACTAACCAGTCATTAGAGGAGTATCTTAAATGCTATGCTACTGCCTCTCAGGATACATGGGAATAGGACCCGCCTCAGGCCCAATTTGGTAAAAAATCAAACCATTCCTCAATTGAGGTGTCACCTATGTATGATAACTTTGGATACAACCTTGCTTTCACTATTGGCCCTCAAACGCGTAGTAATATTATGGCTGCCGATATCTTTATCACGCACATCCAGAAAGCTCATTAAATATTCCAGAACCAGCTGACTAAATTAACTAATGACGTCAATCATTTCAGATAAGAAGTGATGTAAAGCTCCTAACTATAAGGAAGGGATTTGGTAATGTTAAAACCAAGTACCTACACCAAAATTGTGATGCCAGAAATTAGCCTTTTAATGGTTAGGACAATTTCCAATTTTCAGGAACTAGATAATATAGCTTTCCAACTTTAATGCCTCCTCACTGAAATACATGATGGCTTTAAAGTTCTCCTGAATGTAGCTGAGGTTCAATATGGACTCAAAGTTTTAAAACTAGAGGAGAGGTCGATGAAGATGAAAAAGATGGGGTAGAATAGATCAATCTATTTAGTTAAAAAGAGTCAGTATTTATAGGCTGCATGAGACATGGTTTTGATTGGAACTCCATGACCCCATGTAATCAGGATCTTTCACATCCTTCTGGATCAACTTCCTGGTTGGCATTCTCATTTTTCTGCGTCATCCTTGTAGATGCAATGTTGTAAGTAACGCCTTTTGAGATTCATGAAGCTAAGATACAATTCCAGAAGGAATCTTCATCGATTCTCATGCTCATCAAGTTTCCTGATTGAGTTTCTATTAATTCCTTCAAAAACAGGTTTCAATTGTAAGGGCTCAAGAGTCAATTTATTTGGCTTAATTTTGTAATAGGGATCTCAACTCGCTCATTATCTCAAACCCTGATAATGCCCCCTCAAAGTCCTTTCAGAGGGGGTATAAGGACGTAGAAGTATGGCCACGTACTCAGTTTACCACTAGCCCTGATTGACGTCAGCAATGAAGTATTCAGAGTACAACTTAAAAATGACCTTGTAGGTAGAGGGATAAAGAACATTAGGCTTATTGTGTCACCTTCAATTCAATGGTTATGAAAGAACTAAGCACCTAATTGAAAAGTTGGTAAAGAGGGTCAGTTGAAACTAAATAAGGATGTTTCTTTTTCTTTGGTGGTGACATTTACCTGAGTGGCGAGGTCATGAAGCTGAAAAATCTCATCAGTTAAGGCCGTAATTGCCAATCAGTGTTATCAGGCATGGAGGTATTGAGTAGGGGCTGAACGCTACTTGGTATTTGAGGGATACGCCCAATTAGAGATTAAAAGGTAGCATCTTGATTATTTGATTATAGATTATATTGTAAGTGAGCAAAGCGCAGGGTAGATAGTAGTTACAGTGCTTAGGGTTGGAGGCAACCATCTTGATAAAATAAAACAATGGTTCCATTAGAGCGTCCCACCACCCATTGTTTGAGGGGTTATATGGGGTGGTGAAAATTTAATCTAGTCCCAAAAAGAGAGGTCAGTTCTTGGAATATATGTAAGGTGAAACTTTTCCCATTGTCCAAAAGTAAAGTCTGCGGGCATCCATGCTAAGTGAAAATGGATTTGATATGGAATATGGCCATGCCTTTCATGGTGGCAGCAGGAATAAAATCGCAGCCATTTATTAGGCCAAATGGTCCAAAGCTAATATGTTATAATTATGGCAGTGTAACCCGATGGGCAAAGAGCTCACCACATATATTTCTGACAGCATTGAATGGACCTGATGGAATCATTTTTAATGTTATTACTAAGGACTAGTTAATCTTGGGTTTGACAAGTAATACAGCCTCTAGAACTTTTCTGGATAGTCTAAATCACACAATCCCAATAGCCTCATTTTTAGCCATTTGTAATTCTTTTTCACTGCCATGTGGCCCATGGTCATGTGTCATTTTAATAAAGGTATTGGTTCGGGAAGAAGGGCTGATCTAAGAGCCATTTATGGTTGATATTCTTATACAGCATTCCCACTTAAATTTAGGCTTCCTGGATCATCATGAATATTTTGGTTTGGATTCAGGTGTTTCTAAATCCCATTACTCATGACAGCCAATTAAATTATATAGTTGGTGTCACAATTCAAATATGACTAACAATAAGCTCTAAGTCATATAATGGAATGGATAGAATCCGCTGAACCTAATTTATGATTATAATTTCAGCCTTAGGATGGGGCAATATTGGTTGAAAAATTACTATTGGATTACCTTTAAATCAGGCTATAAGGTAATGTTGATGAATGAATAATAATAATATTTGTCAATGTACAATGGATAGTGAATGGATTGTTAAAAAATTAAGGCAATCATGAATTTAATACATAGTAACCTCTGCCAAAACCAATGAGAATGCGGTGGAATGGGTTACTAAGAAGTTTGGGCAAGATTGACCAAAGTTGCTGAGATATCAGCAAGTGAAGTAGATTGGAGGAGGGGGTTAAAGTAGTTTAGAGTGAACGGTACAGCAAGGATCTGGTGTATATATATCAAATTAAATAAAGAGTGTCTTTAGGGTGATTGCTCCTTATTTTTAAAAAGGTTATTACTTTGTTTTAAGGACGACAATCATCATATCATTGGTCCTATTGCTCAGTAGGCATGACCCTGTGCAAAAACCCTTTGGCATATCTCACCTTTTCCAGCAAAATTATTAAAGTGGTGCTCACTACAGGGAGACCATTAATCAATCAAAAAATAGTAAAAACTCCTCATTTGCTGGTAATGTTGCATTAGGCTTGCTTTGATAAGGGATCTTCCTGAAACGCTGCACCAATTGAATATGCAGAAATCAAGATTGCCTTATATTCTGCGCTCCAATGGAGGGAATAGCTTCTGCAGGAGGTTTTTATTGATAAGCTACCTCCATTTGACCGTAATGAGAATATCCAAGGTTAATTAAGCTATCTGAGATTGCAAAAGAAGGAGCTTCAGATTGGTGTAAACCGAAATTGTTAATATCCATACTGGATGTTGGATGTGACAATCAAATCACCTGCTATCTTTCAAACAGTTCTGTTACATATCAAGAAGTGAAGGATACTGTGCTCCGGTTGTTCAGAGAACTGTGAACATGTTGAAGCGGAAGGCTGAGTTCTTGAGCATTGAGTTTCAGCATAATGAGACCTTCACCACATTTGCTGATTGGTAAATGGCGGAAGACCATGTGTTAATTGGGGCAGGTGTTCTAGCTGAAGACAATGTGTGCATTGCAATGTCTTCCGCAGTAAAGCCATACCAGGAGCTTTACAGTGTCTTTGCTCCATATTTAAAGAATGACGTACCCTTGCTTAAAATTGTTTGAATTGTATGCCATCTATCCACTACCTTCCTATGCCCAATATAGATCAGAAGCTACTGCCTCCACTGCTGGACTTTCTTATTCAGGGGTCTATCCCTCCATGTTCAGCGTCTGTTTAGTAAACCCTGGCCTTATTATCAATACGCGCCTCGCTCTCAACTAAATTGCCATCAGCAGTTCAACTATTAGGTGGGAGCTTCTTGCACCTCTCGACCCCAGTCCAACTTTTGGTGTGGTCCATATTACAACAATCAAGGACAAAGGTCCTATGGAGTCAATTGTTTTGGGTGCGGTTGATCTGGGCACCTGGCAAGAGGTTGTCCCAATCTTCGGGTCTATTACCTACCGCAGGATCAGTACAATCAGGGAAAAGTTTGAGCGTAGTAAATATTGGACTCTCCATCTCCACTACTATAACCAAAAGGTCCCACCTTCACCTATACCCATACATTCAGCGAAAGTCCTCAGTACGATGAAGCATTCCTATATCAGCAGCCAGTTGGAGGGGTGAATGTACTGACACAAGCGCAGATAATGACATGGCGGAAGAAGGACCCCAGGAGCAACCAAAGTCTTATGCTTTCAAATGTTTGACCAACTTTCTACATAAGAACTGGATCCGTCCTCTGTTGCGCCTATCTTTTTTTTTAGTACTAGATGGTCTGTTGCGCCTATCTTAAAAGGGGTAAACGCTGCTCCCCTGTGGACGATATTGTTTAAGAGACACCTAAAGTTGGGGAAGTTAACAAGATCTTTCTGGGGAAAAAAGACCCGTTAAATTACCACATTGTAAACAAATAGAATTTATCCTAATCTGAGTGTTCATACTGTGACATTGTTGTGACAAAAACCTGTGTCCGTGCTATAATTGATACAGGCGCTCCAGTTAACATAGTGTCCACAAAGTTGGTGGCGAAGTTGAAACTAAAGCCTGACGTGGGACATCGTATGGTGTATGGGACTGCGGGAACTGAAAGCACGGTCTCTGAAGGAGTGTACAGCATGCTACCCTTGCGGTTTGGGTCAATTGTCATTGTAGCCACATCAATAGTGCTACTAACCAATAATTATGACTTTATAATCAACTTCTTTTATATGACATTTTGAGGCTGTTGTTTATATGACAGCGGAGACCTTTTAAAATTCTGGGGCAACATATCGCAATCTACTTCACCTCTATCAGAACGCTGAAGGATTTTGTGCACATGGATCATATTAACCTTGCAGATAGTGATGGAGTGATTTCAGTTTATTATCATTAACTAAAAAGCAAGACCTAGGCCCTTCCTCATCAAATAAATGATATTTAGGGATACCACTTAGAGCTGCTGGCCCTATATCTATCCCCTCCAACTACCAAGTAATAATAAAAACCAAGTTAGAGTTGGAAGTGCCTGCTGGGCTTTATGAGGAGGTCATTGGGCCCTATCATCAATCGCAGATTGAGCCCCATGTGACCCGCAGGAATTATATCCTGGGACATGGGAGAGCAAGGTCTTAGTAGCGAATATCCATAATGGACTGATGCGGATCCGCCAGCACAAATAGTGGTATATTTACGTTTATTACAAGTTGAGGAGGTCCTTCAGGTTCAAGAGTTCAGTTTTCTGGATGAATTTGGTCTGCCCATCAAACCGCAGCTTGGCGTAATGGCAGTTGTATCACATGAAAATTTAATGGAGTTATTGGAAGACCAGAAAGATCAGGCGGAAGCCAAATTTCAAAAATACAAGGAGATCTTTGTAGTTGACAATTATGATATAGGGTGCGCACACGGATTGGTCCATTGAATAACCACTGATGATCATCCTCCCAACAGAAATCAGCCGGTCTGTTGGTCTAGGTCAGCCAAGGGAGTAGTAACCAATGAGATTGAAAATCTACTCAAACAAGGAATGCTCGAACTATCAAAGAGTCTGTGTCTTCGCCTGTTCTGATTGTAAAAAAGAAAGATGTCACCAACCACATAGTAGTAGATTACCAGAAGCTCAATAGTATCACCAAGGAGGATTCATACCCCTTGCTGCGGATCAGTGATGCTTTGGATTTGCTAAAAGGAGCTCATTACTTGTCTGCAATGAATTTGATTTACCAATTAATGGCAAATTATTTTGCCACGGTGGAACAGGAGAAATGTAACACAATCACATCCAAGGGGCTTTTTCAACCAACCCATATGCTACAAGTGCTGTGTAACGCCCCAACTACATTCCAATGGGCGATGGGCACTATACTTAGCGATCTTAGGTTGTCATGTGTCCTCGTGTATTTTGACAACATCAATGTATTCTCCCATACGTTTTTCAAGCACCTTAATCATTTGGAGGAGTTATTCCACAGGCTGGCTGAGGCTGACATCAGGATCAAACCATGCTAATGTCCCTTTTCAAGAAACAGTCGGAGTAACTTGGCTTTATTGGTTAATGCGACAGGGTTGAAACCTCGACCATCCAAGGTTGAGGGTATCCATAAGATGACTACACTAAATAATAAGCGGGACATTCAGGTATTCTTGGGGATGGTCAGCTACTACCACCACTTTATACCCAACTTTAGTTGTATTGGAGGACCACTATTTGAGTTAACAAAAAAGGATGCCATGTTCAAACAGACAGAAATCTGTCAACACTCTTTTGACACACTTTTTAAGGAATTAATAATGTGCCAGTACTCCGCTACCCAAATTTTGATATTAATTCATTGTTCAGGTGGATACATCCCTTTCCGCAGTAGGGGTAGTGCTATCCTAAAAATGATGAGGGGAGGAACATCCAGTTGCATTCTGCAGTTGGAGCCTGGACTACCATGAGCTTAATTATACTGTGACTGAGGGGAGTGCTTAATGGTGATATATGCATATAAGCAATCTAGGGTATATCTGCATGTAGTAAAGTTCAAGGTCATACCGGATCATGCTCTGTTACGGTGGTTGCAGAACCTAAAGGAGCCAGAAGGGAGCATAGCTTGATGTGCCGCAAACTGCAGGCTTACAACTTTAAGATCCTCCACTGACCAGTAGCTAAACACCAGAATGCAGATTGCGTGTCAAGATTGCCCACAATTCCGGTTAGTGCAGATCAGAGCAACATAGTGTTTGATATGTTGCTCAGTGGAAAGTAAACGATGAACCGCCCCATGTTATCAAAGTACTAGATGGAATAAAGGCTAATACGTTCCAGAAGGACGGTGAGTTGTATAAGTGGATGAGGGACACTACGGTGAATATCCTAAGGCCTTCTGCCTGACCAAACAATATCATGAGCGCACACAGAGCAGTTGGGCATGGTGGAGTATGAAAAACCATGTAATTGTTGCAGCCTCGGTACTACTGGGAAAGCATTAAGTTTGATGTGCTTAAAACCGTTTTCTTCTGCCACCAGTGCCAAGTAAAAGCCGTTTTTCCAGAAGACCTCATACTTGTTAGTGAAGCCCAATTTTTTGGCATACGGTTTCCATTAATGTCGTTGGTCCTCTTTCATCAGGATCCAACTGGTCTAAGTACATTCTGGTATCATTAGACCACTTGACCAGGTGGGTTGAAGCACGGGCAATATGGGATTTGGGGGCGGTCACAGTGGCCAAGTTCATTATGGAATGTATTATCCAGCAACATGGCTGCCCTCAGTTCATCCTTACCAATAACATAACTAACTTCACTTCTTACCACCTTTCAAAGCTGAACAACCTCATGGCCATCCGCTGGGTTCTAATGACCCATACCAACCTGAGTCTAATGGGATGGTTGAGCGAGTGAATGGGAATTATTGAATATACTTCATAAACTGGTAGCGGATTGACCTTCAGACAGGAGTTCCCTCCTGTCCACCGCTGTCTTTGCATATAACATCATTTATCATTCCGCAATGGCGAAGAGTTCCTTTCAATTGCTGTATGGATGACACCCTGCTCTTTTAGCATTGCTTTATGCTTGTGTAGAAGATAATGGCGTAATGAAACCCATCATTCTTAGATTAACCTAGCAGACACGGCTATCGAGCTGCATAAAAAAAGCATACATGTGCAGATTAGCAAAAAGATCAAGAATCAGACTGACAATCAGGTGCAGTATAACGTCTTAGTGCAATTCAAAGATGGGGTATGGTTTGTTCCATGACCAGCACGGGTTTGGGTGGAGACACAAATTGTCCAACATCTGGATTAGTCCATTTGAGATAATTGAGAAGATGGGCGTTGATGCCTACACCATCAAGGATCCAGCGAACAATTGGATCATCAACCAATAAGCATGCAAAGTTCCTTTGGGCCTGTAAGCAATAGGAACTTATCGTCCAGTCAAGGGTGGTAATGTAGCAATTCTGATATGACTGAATGATAAGCTCTAAGTCATATGGCAGAATGGGTAGAATTCACCAACCCTGATTATGAGTTACAATTATTTGAGTGCATTAGGATATGTAAATATTGGGTTGAAAAGTATATTAGATAGCATCCAAATCAGGCAATAAGGTAATTACAATGAATGGCTAATAAAGAAATATAAATGTACAATGGATAATGAGTGGATCGCCTCAAATTATGGCAATTGTGAATTTAATGCAAAGTAACCTCCGCTGGAACCAATGAGAATGCGGCGGGAAAAATCAATAAGCAGAATTGTCAATATCAATTGAAGTTGCTGAAGTATCATCAAGAGAAGTATATTGGAGGAGGGGGTTAAAGTAGTTTAGAGTGAGCGAAACAGCGAGGATCTGCTGTCTTTATTAAATTAAATAAAGAGTGTATTTGGAGTGATTGCTCCCTCTATATTAAAAGGTTACTAATTTTCTTTTAAAGATGACAGTCATCATATCATTGGTCCTATTGCTCAGTGGGCTTAACCCTGTGCAAAACCCCTTTGGCATATCTCACCAATTCCGCAAAAATTATAACAGTTGATTTTATATGAGAGTTAAGGCAGCTAGCATCAGCATCCTCAAAAAACTATCAGCATTCTGATGAATTGCTTCAGTGCCGTGGACAATGGTGAAATTCTAGTTCTGTAGCTTTAAGGACCATCTTGTAACATGACATCCATGTCCTTTACCTGCTGCAGCCATTGGAGCAAAGAATTAGTAATGAGGTAAAATTGGTGCCATATAGGTAAGACCAAAAATACTTGATCGCAGTTAAACAGACAGGCACTTGCATTTGGTACCACTATAATTTCGTTTGGACTTGCTTAAAGTCTTGCTAAAGTAAACCACTGGATGTTTAAAACGATCCTTATTTCTCTGAGCTAGGATAGCCCCAACTGTGACATCACTAGCGTTGGTGAATATCAAAAATATCCAGTCAAAACGTGGATGAACTAAAATAGGTTTAGTACAAAGAGCAATCCTTAACACATTAAGAGCCTGTTCTTTTTTAAGCGCCACTCAAAAATTAACATTCTTCTGTAGAAGTTAGACCAGGGGTTCGGCTAAGTTATCAAATTTAGGGATGAAATGACACTTATAACCCACCATGCACATGAACACTTGAATATTCCTAAGGCTCTGAGGGCGTGACATCTTTATATTGACAGAGACTTTAACTGGGATAGGCAAAATTCATGTTTTGAGAACTTGTGTCTGGGGATTACAATTCAGAATAAAGTAAAACACTTTGAAGGCTTGATTCTTAACAAGGTTTTTAGGCAAAAAAGATTTTCTAGAGTTATTCAATTTGGATATTGAAGGTTCACAAAAAACAGTGATATTATTGAGATACACAAGAATCAGGATAGCTTTAATCCCATAGGATCCCCTCCATGGCACGTTGAAAGGTGTCAGGCGCGTTGTAAAGGCCCTGAGATATCCTAGTTGGCTCTAATAGTCCTTAAATAGCTATTAACGCGCATCTGAATGGACCTTCAGGTGCTAGCTTTAGTTTCCAGTATCCACTAGTGAGATTCATAGTGGAAGATATTGTGACCCAGTAAGTAAGTAAAAAGAGCATTATTATTGGGGCAAGGGGTAACTGTACTTCCCGGTAATGGAGATAATTCTTTGATAAACCATTAATAAATGATGACTGCCATCCTTTTTCCAAACTAGATTAGAGGGGAGGCCCAAGGGATACAGGAGGCACCATTAATCAGGCTTCAAGTAGCTTCTTAAGCTCAACAAGCACCCGAGCTTCTTTGCCCTTACTTTCTGGTAGGGATGTGATCAAATGGGTTGAGCGTCACCAGTCTCAACTTGATGTAAAACTTTATTCATTTTTCTGAAAACATATGTGGAGGTTGAGAAGAGGTTAGAGTATTCTTCTAATAATTTCTTGACTTGGCTTCACTGTTCAATGATAAGATCTTTCCCAGTAGAGGTATTGACTAGAGCTACCGATGAGGGTGATTCTAACCCAAAATCCCTTAGACTTCCAAAGATATGGACGTCATTGATAGCTTCTACAGGAAGAAGGCGAACATAAGCAGCTGGAGTATTAAGCCCCACTGTAATAGGTTATTCAGTGATGTTAGCCAAAAGCTCTTATGTATCCAACATAGGCGGGAACTATAAACTTTACAAGCAGTTCAGGATCTCTTTGACATATGGGTATTCATGCCTCAATCTTCCAGCAATTGACCTGAGAGAATATTGATATCTATCTGGGTACTGTCAATGACCTGGGGCTTTGGTGGCATAGTAGTAAGCTTAAGCAAATAGATATTATGCCCTCTTGTCTATCTACCACAGGCGGGTTTATCCATACTTGAAAAAACCTTACATGATATTTAAGCCTTTCAATCCACTTTCTGCTATACATCAGGAAATCCTGAGCTTTGACCTTCATCTTGGCATCGTGAGAAGTCTCAAAACTGATAGGACCCTATGTACTAAAATGGATAAGGATCCTTCATCATAGTGCATAATTGTGGAATATTCCTGGAGAAACTAGGTCCCGAGGAGAAGACCTTAACTTGAATTGTCTAATAAAATGGCTAAAGTATTCACTGAAAGCTTGTCAAAGCAAATGGTCAGCTAGTAATAGGCCCCATGGACCAAGTTCATTGTGGTCCAGCTGTGCTGTATTTCATATATTGAGGCAAGTTGAGATCTACTTTGAATTCTTAATTAAACTAGACAAAAAGACATTCACTGAGGAATCACTTTCAACAATATTGTAAATATGATTTATAATAACTAAAAATCAACACATGTAACTAAACTCCTGAACTGAGGGGACAGAGACAGAAACAAGGGATTTATCAGATGAAGTGCAGGCTTTATCAGGTTCTTTTTTATTAATGGGCACCAAATTTTCTTCTTATAGTATGACAACATTAGACTCATTAGGTGTAACTAAGATTTTTTGAGGTGGTACAGGGATGTCAGCATGAAGCATCTCGACTTTCAGGATGACTGCTCTTTTTCCGCCTCCTTGAAGAGTCTCTTCCACAAAATCTTGACACTATGAAGGAAATCATTGAAGTAGTAAAATCATGGTTGGTGCTCTTCTGGTACTTGAAAACATGGATTTAAGGACAGCTGGGAGAGGCGGATGCGGATGACTTGGGATGCAGGATAGATGCAGGAATTTAATTAAGAGCTTCATTAAATTTCCAGATAAAATTAATTTGCTCTTTTGAACAATCATGTATAATTAGATCATAGAATAAGATCATAATGCATAGTTTACCGTGGTTATGGTATGTCCAATGTAATATGGTTAATGATCACCAAGGGTTGTGCCTAGGCATAGAATAAGCTGTCAAACTCCACAGGACTTTCTCATTTGTTCAGATAATTGCTTTTGTACGCCTGCTCCTTATTAGCTAATTTATGGTTACTTCTGAAATCCTAGATTAGGGACTTAAAAACTTGTTGCCAAGTGTGAAATTCCTTTAAATGGGCAGTCATAGTTTCCTGAGTAGTGTCATTAAGCACAAGTGAATGTGCTTTATCTTCTGATAATCTGTGGCCTCCTCCATCGAGCTCTCATATACATACAATAGGAAACAATACTTTTTTTGTCCTGGGGTAAATTTCTGCATGAATTATGATTAAATTAGTCATATTAGGAGCGGAAAAAGTGCTGATTGCAGGAACTAGTTCAGGCTCAGAAATCTCAGTTTCAGAAAAGTTGCAAGGGGATAGTTGATCCAATCATCATCCTAATTTCTTCTAGATTCTCCTGGATCTCATAACAGTTTCAGTTTAAAGAGGTAATTGTTATGGGGGCAACTTGCTTTTTCAGAGCTTGTTTTTCAGAGCGTTGGAGGAGTATCAAACTCTTAAAGTTCCTCAAGCAAGTTTTAAACACGTGACATATTTGTTGTCGCTGGGTGAGGTGGTTATCAGTGAACTTGGCAAATGCTCTAAAATTATACATCTCATCTGACAAGGCATAAACTGAGACTCTAGATCAAGAGGGACTCCGTCTAAACAGAGCTTTCATCATTGGGCTTCATTTAATATTTGATCCCATAAATCAGTGAGCGATGGAAGAACGTCTTTTTCAGGAGTCCTTAGGATCACCAGTATTGAGTTACAAAGAACTGGAAAGTTCTTGGGGTCCACGTGGACTTTTGGGACCTTATGGACCTCCATTATGGAGTAGATATTGTTGGAGGTTAACTACTTGGAATGCTGCTAAACTTTCCATACATGGTCCTCGATCTAATTAAGGCTTTGGCTTCAGGTGGGCTCAGTAAGCTGTTCATTTTGACGAAGATGGTCCTCAAGATAACCCAAAATTCCACTATCAAGCATAGAAAGTTGCTTACAAGACTCATTAATCAGCTGACATTTATTGATAATGGTTTCTCAGCTGCCGTGAATGAAGGAGGAGTCAGCATTATAGCTATTGAAAATATAGGATTGTAGGGTTTTAGTGAGCTATAGCTGTGCTATTTCACGGTGATGCAAACTAACTATGTATAGGATGTGGTTTAAAACTGGATGGACAAAGCTTCATAGATAGAATTTTTTACTAGTTTCAATTTTCCCAGTAATAGGGCCATGGTATATAAGTCTGCATTGTGGAAAGTACTTGAGAAGCTCAGGAACGACTGAAGTGCCTCCTACGGAGTAGATGCCATTAAATAGTTGTTGAATAACCTCATTAGATGTTCTCATATTGGAGTTGATATTGATTATGATCAATGAAAGGTATGGCGAATTGGAAGGTATCCTGAAATTCCTGTATTTCAGGATGTAGAGGAGTTAATTTGTACTGAGAAATTTTAATCCATCAAGGTATGCTTCTAGACCGATTGGCGGGTTGTTCTTCTTAATTCCTTTTATCTCCATTCTCATGATAAATGTTTTCAATTGGACAGCTCGGAGCCACCTGTAGTGAGCCCCACTTATGTAAGCTTTGCAGTACCCTTGACTGTAGCTGAGGATTAAAATGGGCTTGAAGCTGCAAAACTAGCGGTGAGGTCTATGAAGATAAAAAGATAAGTTGAAATATACTACTCTACTCTGTTAAAATGAGTTGATATTATTAGGGTGCATGGGACATGGTGCTGAGGGGAACTCCATGACCCCATATGATCAGGATCTTTCACATCCTTCTGTATCAGCTTCCTGGTTGACGCCATCAATGTTCAGCATCGTCATTGTGACTGCAATGTTGGGAGCTCACGCCTATGAAATTCAGGAAGTAAAGGTGTAATTCAAGAAGTCATCTCCATTTATTTTCATGCACGTTATGCTTCCTGGTAAAATTTTCCCATCAATGCCTTCAATAAAGGTTTTATTTATAGGGGCTAGAGTCATTTTATTAATGATTAATTTGGGAGTAGAGTTCTCAACTCGTTCATTATCTTTTATCCCATCAATACCCATTCATCTTTTCATGCTTTCTCACTTTCCCCCTTTAAAGGCAAAGAACTGTCGGAGTTAATCCCATCATAGTTGAAGGAGTCTTATAGTTTTAGGATAAAATATTTTTATATGTATGGGAAGGTTGGTTAGCCTGGCAGGGTAATCACTGCTTCCACTCTAGTGCAGATTTTGTTCAACTCATGTTTAAACCTGTATTGGCTATAAAAAAACTCGGTGTTTTATATTTTTCCCAGGGTTGACCCCTTAATTACTTTTTTAGATATGTATGGGATTAAACGTGAGTGTTTTATCTGGTGTCATGGAAGGGCTACCCAGCTTGTGAGAACATCTGGGTACAATCCAAGAACATTACTAACTGTTGTAAGCTACTGAAGTATTTATACAAGGAGAATCTGAGTGCTCCAGCACCTGCCCATTCAAGTCTGCCACCCTCACTGCAATAAGCCTTCAAATCCACAAAAAACTTTGCACTTGCAAAATCCCTAAAAGTGGGTATAAGACCTATCTGTTAAGCAAAGGATAGCATAAGGCACCAGGCGCCAGTTGATAAGCTGGATGGTGTTTTGCATCCCTTCATAACAAGAAAGGGTTGCAAACCTAAGGCAATCTCGCTTACCCAGCTAGCTAGTATAGAACATACCCTGGAATGAAATGGTAGCAGCTGACCTCCTGTATGGTTCCCACCCCAAATTCACCTTAGACTTAAAGTTTTTGTTTATAAAAACTTGAACAATTAGTGCAGAGAATTAGGCAATACTTCCGTAATTTTAGATTTGTACTAATACAAGTGCCACTATAAGAAGAAAAACCTTTCTTAAGCAATGCGGCATGGATATTGCCGATAAATTAAAATTGAGCAGCCATTCCAGGTAAATAACACCCAAAACAACGCCCAGAAAAAAACAAAGGTACAGCCATCCACGAGAGTTTTTAACTTAAATGGGCAAAAAATTACTATGGTCCGCAACTTCCAAGAACTGAAAACCATGGCTGATAATGGATATCAGGTCTACATAAAAATTTAATTTTAGTTGGGGAAGGCTGACTAAGGGTTGGACACATATGTTAAAAACCTACTACAAAGCACCAAGAAAAGAGGGCCACCCCAGAGGAGGTAAGGCTACCTCCTTTTACCAGCAGGACTGCCAGTGGAAGGAAGAGGAGAATTGACAGAAGGCCTGGGACAAAACTGAACATAAATGGAGGGAGGGGTCCAACGAGAGGAACCAGATGGGGAACCAGGATGACACCAACTGGCGTTGGTGGGATGGCAGGTGGCCAAACAGACAGACTTGAAAGTGATCCATGAGGTGGGAGTGGAAGTGACGCAAAGATTCACTGAGGGTTGGGGTAGTGCCATAGAGTGCGTCAAGACGATAGTGTGGTCATCCATAGCGCTATTATGACAATTAAGGTGTGGATCAAAAGGTGGATAGGTGAGGTCATGGAAAAGATGAATATGTCTTTAGACAGGATTAAAGCCTGATCATGCTCCTGGCAAAAAGAGGCGCAATACATCCCGCCAGATCGCCTGTGATGGTGGAAATCTTTGAAACAATATACTAATGACCTGTACTGACTGCACACAATCCTATGAAGATTGAGAGGCATTGGACCTATCAGCAGAGCGGTACACCTTTATCAGGCATCTTCACGCATATGCGCAAATCTGGGGTTGTAACAGAGGATGATGTGTGCACCGTCAAATGTCCTTCTGAATCTCCAGAGTGTGCAGGATATCTAGCTTGTTAAGATAGTCTACACGGGAAAATTTGGGAGAGGCATTGATGTACCAGGTTGTTCAAAACGGCTTACCCACGGACTTCTTGTTTGAAATGAGGAGTAAGGCGACCCCTCTAAGCGGTGTGTCCACTGATGCCAATTCTCCACTCAGTGCTCAACATGAAGAGGAGTGTAAGGAGAGTGTCTATAAATCTCCTGTTTTCAGAGTGGTGGTTCTCCATGCACAGAGCTAAAGCATGGGAACTAACCGTTAGTACCTAAGTTACTATAGCCCAGCAGAGGGTGATGGAGCGATAATAACCTAAGGGAAAAATTGCAATCATGATAGCAAACAATTGACCAAAAATGACGCGGTGCACAAAGTGGAAAGGGGTAAACGTCCCAGGTTGGAGTGAACCTGGGCGACCCAACGGTGCATGAGTTGAAAATGTAATTTCATTTAGAATAAGGTGGTTAACGTAGTGCAAGACCTTTTTGAAGAGGTCCACGCACAGGTTTGGTATAGATAACGTGAGAAAAATGGGAGGAATGGGAAAATGTTTATTGGGAAGTTGATCAACAAGGAGTGTTGTTTATGTGAAACAGAATTAAACTACATTGGAGAAATATGGGGTTCACTAAAGTAGGGCCCAAGCACTGACCCACCAATAGACAAACACTACCATCCAAATTGGTCAAAAATGCCAAAACTGACTTCACTTTAGTAATCGTTTGAAGTTGGATCTGACCTGAATGCATTGTTTTGTAAATGGAACGGGTTTTGGAGCCCCATTCCTCGACTAACTGAATGGAACCATCTGCGTTAATTAAGTAAACCATCCGTTTTAACGCCTGGGCCAACATAAGGGCTGGTCATTTGGCACCTTACTGGTACCAGCCTGAGCATATTTAGCCTGTACCCAGCGTTCGTCTAGTGTATGCCTGAGGTCAGGAAGGTCCTGAAGCTTCACCTTCTGGGCCTCCTGGAGCCCAGCCTTACCCTTAGGATTGGTCTCACTATGATGTCATTTAACCATGACGTTACCCTCTCCTACTGATGGGGCTCAACCCCCCTCCAGGGGCTTGCAAAAGGGAAAAGTTCTTGTGGGCTCGGGCCAACTTCATGGCGGCAATGGTCGGTTTGGATTGAGATCCAGCAGCCTGGGAAAATTCTTATGGAAGGCTTCAATTAGATCTTGTGAATGCACACAGTTGCGTGCTGTAACCCAACTGTTCTCTGCAGCGTCAAACCCCTTTTATAATAGCAGGTACTCAAGTCCTCTTTTAACGTGACGGGAGGCAACTATTTCTTCCACTTCCCACTCTGGCGCCCCATCCACGAGATAGGCCTCCTAAGTCTCTGGTGGGGGGCCCTCAAACAACATCAATTTGTTCTCATGAAAGACCAAGAAGATCTGAAATGAATAAGGAAAATCTAACTGGTATGAGGCATGGCCCACCTTTTTAACAACGCGGTAAGGGCCAATCCTCTTTGTCCCATCTTCTTACATGGATGCTTAATAGGGATGTTATGAGCATCAAGCATCATGAGATTTCTTCCTTGTACTCAGGATCCACTCGGCGCTTCCTATCAGTATACTCCTTATACACTTGCATTGCCGCCTCCAAGTTTGTGGAAACCCCTGGTGGACCTTCTTGATTGTCTTGGCAAAGTCCACAACCGCTTCAACCTTAGACCCACAGTCGGGCTCCATGTTAAAGGCGGGGATAAAGCCATGGCTGGCAAAAAAAAGGGAACAACTGATCGAAGAATGCAACGTGTTGTTGTAACTAAATTGGGCCTTAGGAAGGTGAGAAGCACAATCTGAATGATCTGCGGCGGTGTAACACCGCAGGAAATGCTCCAAGCACTGGTTTACTCGTTCAGTCTGCCCATCTGATTGAGGGTGATAGGCAGTCAAATGGCAGGGGCGAATTTGAAGAGTCTTACACAACTCTTCAAAAAGACAGAGGTAAATTGGGGGTCCCAGTCACTGATAATCTCTTGGGGGAACCCCATGGAGCGCAAACACATGCGTGATGAAGAGTCTAGCCATCTCAGCCGCGGTTATTATTGTTATGCAAGGAATAAAGTGGGCGAACTTTGTAAAACGGTTACCACCATGATGGCATCATAATCATCAGAGACAAGTAACTCCACAATGAAATCCACCAATAGGGAAGTCCTGGGCCCTTAAGCCTTTTAGACTGGTACCAAGAACCCTGATAAAGGTTGACAATTTCTTTACATTTGATTGCAGATCAGGCACTCTTTACAATACCGCCTCACCTGAGAAGGCAAGCCCTTCCAATTGTAGGTGCGATGTATCAACTCCAAGTTCTTTGCTTTCCCAGGATGACCAATGGTGATTCCATCATGATGGTCCCAGATGATTTCCAGGCGCAGTGGTCCAGAAGGTACCCAAAGGCGCTCCTGAAACCACACCATCTCATCCTTTACGTTTAACCCCTTGATAGGTCCTCTTGATTTAAAGCGCTCTTTGCAAGTACCATAGTTAGTTTGGCTGACAGCGGCTGAGAAAGGACAACCTTTCTGAACATACCATACTCCTCCGCATTTTCCAGAGGTGCAAGCGCTGGCCTGTTGGCCGGGGGAGAGGGAAGTTGAGACATTATTTTTATTTGGAGGAATCATCACCTGTGTGTTGTGGACTTCTACTTCCTTTGGATCAGAAGCTAAAGCAGGGTTGCAGCTTAAAGCATCCGCCAAACCATTATCGTTGCCCTTGGTGAACTCGTAAGAAAAGGCAAATTGGACAAGGGCCTCATTCCAAGGGGTCTGCCGTGGGGTTAGGACATGAGGGGCGCGGTAGTACAGCTAGGCACAGTGATCTGTACGTACATGGAATGGTTGGGTAGAGCCATGCAAGTGGTGACACCAATATGTCAGCGCCTCCACCACTGCAGTAATCCTTGTCGTAAATGGCGTAATTTAACTCAGAAAGAGACATCTTCCTAGAAAAATATCCCACTGGATGCTCTACCCCTCCTTCGCCCACTTGTAACAAGGCGGCCGCTATGGCGAAGTTGGAGGCATCAGTAGACTCAATGAACTCCTTTGAAAGGGTCGACATGGCTAAGAACAGACGTGGACAACAGGGTGCACTTCACTGCTTGTAAAGCATCCTCCAAAGCGGGGGACCACTGAAGCACTTTAGCACCGCTAGCCTTGTATAAGGGAGCTGTCACCTCAGAGATATTGGGTGTAAACTTCTTAAGAAACGTACACGTCCCCAAAAAGCTCCTCAATTCCTTGAACGAAATTAGAGTGGGCCACTCATGAATAGCCTTCTCCTTGTCTGGAGTTATCATGTGTCCTTGGTCAAACACGACGTTTTCCAGAAAAGTGACCTGGACTTGAAAAACTCACATTTACTGATTTTTAACGTAATGCAGGCGGCCCTCAACCTCTCTACCACTTGCTGAAGGTGTACTGCATGGGACTCACTATCAGGGGAAAACACAGGATATCATCCATGTAGGCAACCGCGCATAACCCTAACAAGTCTCACGAAGCAGCATCAATGCAGCATTGAAAGATGGCAGGGGCATTCTTAAGCCCAAATGGCATGCCCCAAAACTGGAAAATAACTTTTCTGGTGCGCGATGCAGTTAACCACTCCTGGCCCTTCTTTATCCGGATTTGATTGAACGCATTGAGTCAATTCAACTTAAAAAAGACTTTCGCCTTCTCTGCATAACGCGCAATCTGTGAATCAAAAAAATGGAATGAAGGTCAGGTACAGTCACATTGTTTAAATTTCCATAATGACACAAGGATGTAAAGTTACATTAGCCTTCTCCACAAAGAGAAACGGGGAGCAAACAGGAGATGTCCACTGAAAAATCGCGCCTTTGGATAACTGCTCCTTCACCCACACATCTAACGCTTCTTCCTCCCGGATGGTCAAGAGGTAATTGGGAGACAAAAACGCACCAAATCCACCATGAGTTTGAAGTCACAGTCATACTAAAAATGATCTGGTAGTGCTTCAGCTGAATCTGCATCAAAGGAAGAGGCCAAACCCTCCAAACAAGAAGGTAGGGGAACCACCACAGTGGGCTTCAGCATAGAGGCAAGGCTAAGGGTGTGAAGGTGGGGCCAGTGGGGCAAGTCACCCTGAGTGTCAGCCTCAGACAAAGGAACAACAAGTGTGCGACCATTCTTTACTGTTAGGGATAGGGTATTCTCTTTCAAGTTGGTTTCAACGTCAAACTTCCGCCACCACTCCACACCAAAAATGATAGGATACAGGAGGTTCTTGATATCTTGGAAGTGATCAGACAAGTGGTATTTGCCAACCTGATAGTCCACTGTCCCAACGACCTTCAGAGTGGGAATACCTTGGGACGCCCCTCCCATAACCATACCACCAGGCAAGAAATGCAGCCCAAGGTAGTCGGCTAGGCTCAGGTCCATAAAGTTTTCCGTGGCACCAGTATCCACCAGAATAGTGGTGCTGAATTTCTTTAAAGGGGAGGAAATGATAGAAGTCACTAGGAAAATACCCAGAATGATTTTTGTTTAAAGCTGAAAACGCTAGTAACTCACCACCAAACTATTCATTTGGCAGTAACATGTCACCCTGGTGTGATTTTGAATCTAAGAATGGAAAGGGATACTTAACCACTCTTACTACTGAGGCCACATATCACACCATATCTTCAGCAGGGGCATAAACATTCTAATATTGTATGCACAGTTCCTTTTCAACTTCCTGAGTTCTGCGAAACATGGAAAAGGTCAAAGGGGGATTCTGGGGTGATTTGGTACACAGGAATAGGTTCCTTCTCTAATCCATGAGAGAGCAAATATGGTTCAGAGGTATACATAGTGTTTTCATTATAAAACGCGTTTTTAGACATGAACGACCCTATTCCCATAACAGCAACGGAAAGCCAGACGTTATCCAAGGCCAACACCCCCAGGGCCATCTGCGCCAATTCCACTGGCATCGTCTGAATGCGCTGTCAAATTAAACCCCATTTATTAAAATTGAAATTGGTAATTTTGGCGGAAAGTTGGGGAATCACAACTTCAAGACCTCAAAACGTCCATATCCACCAGGTACGAGCATGAAGGGTGGATACTTTCTAGTTTGAGGTAACCATAATAATGCTGAGTTGCTCTAACATTCAGGAAAAAGGGAAAACAGCAGTGCGGCTGACCACAGCCGAGGCCCTCAGCCAGCACCCACCATTTACACTTTGGAAAAGTTCCACACAGAAAAATTTTGTGCACAAATTATAAAAGGTTGGTCGACTAATGTAAGGAAAATGTCCATAACTCTCCTGTTTCCAGCGTGGTGGTGCTCGGTGCACAGAGACAATACATGGAAACTAGCTTTTAGTATCAAAGTTACTAGAGCCCAGCAGAGGGTGCTGGAGCGATAATAACCTAAGGGAAAAAGTGTGATCATGATATCAAACAAGTGACCAAAAATGACGCTGTGCACAAAGTGGAAAGGGGTAAATGACCCAGGTTGGAGGTAACCTGGGCGACCCAATGGTGCACAAGTTGAAATTTAATTACATTTAGAATAAGGTGGTTAACATAGCGCGAGACCTCCTCAAAGAGGTCCACGCACAGGTTTGCTAGAGATAACATGAGAAAAATGGGAAAACGGGAAAATGTTTATTGGGAAGTCAACCAACAAGGAGTGTTGGTAATGGGAAACAGAATCAACTACATCAGGGAAATATGGGGTTCACTAAAGTAGGGCCCAAGCACTGACCCACCAATAGGCAAACACTACCATCCAAATTGGTCAAATACACTAAAACCATCTTCGATTGAGTAATTGATTGAAGTTGGATCTGACTTGAACGCATCATTTTGTAAATGAAATGGGTTTTGAAACCCTGTTCCTTGACTAACTGAATGGAACAATCTGCATAATTAAGTAAGCCATCCGCTTTAACGCTTGGGCCGATGTAAGGGGCTGATCATTTGGCACATCACTAGTACCAACCTGGGCATATTTAGCCTGTGCCCAGCGTTGGTCTAGTGTATGCCTGAGGTCAGGAGGGCCTGAAGCCTCATCTTCTGGGCCTCCTGGCGCCCAGCCTTATCCTTAGGGTTGGTCCCCACTATGATGTCATTTAACCATGACAAGGAGAATACATTTGAAGTGGCTTGGCATCCCATGCGCGCCCACAGCTCAGGAATGAGTGGCTAGATAGTTAAGAAGAGACTGTGGGTGGGTGGGGTTGTGGAGGCAAAGGGGTAGGAAATTTTGGAGCAGGCCGCGTGTGACCAGTGTTGATCTGGTAGTATGGGGTTGGTGAACTTAGCGATCCAGGTGCCAAGAATTTTGGTGGTATGGGCCTCAAAGTTGAGCAGGCCCATACCACTACTATGGCGAGGGCCAAACGTGACATTTAGGTGCATAGGGGGAGGGCGGCCTAACCAAAGCCACCCTTGTAGGAGGGCATATAAATAGTCGAGGAAATAGGGGAAAAGGCAATAACGTGTGCAACAAACCAGACTTTGGCAGGAGAATAGAGTTGGCAAGCACAACCTGGCCTTGGATGGTAGTTTAATGGGCTCTTAGGGAGCGATGCGCTTTGTGACATTGTCAAGGATATATTGCTCCATTACCAATGAGGCATACCCTCCCGCCTCCAGCCACAATCCAAAATGGCGCACTGGACCAGCAGTGAGTCTTAGCACAAAAGGAAGCCCAAGCGGAAAGGTATGGGATGGCTGGGGCAAGCGAACCAGAGAGCTAACTTCTAGAGCAGGCTGACTATGAGATGTTGGTGACCAGCAAACTTGGTACCGTCCAAGGAGAATGGTTATAGTTTTGCAGGCATTGAGGGTGGCGTTAGTAATCCTAGAGTAAACCTGGATAGTCGCCTCCGGCGCTCATGCATCATGGTTGTTAGACACCCCAACCACACAATTGTCAGCAAATTTCAGCATCTTAACCAGTGCTTGGCCTTGCATATGGATACCAGCAAGGCGTGCATTCAAATTGCGCAAAAGTGGGTTGAGGCTGAAGTTGTACAATAGTGAACTTAAAGGGTCCACTTGGCAGAGACCCCTTTGAGGGTGAGCCACATTAGTAGGGAAACTAGAGTCACGCACAGCCATTGTGGCAGATTCCGTGAGAAACACCTAATTAATGAACCGGTGTGAAAGGTGGAACTTGTGGAGGCAGGCTTTGAGGTAATCCTAATTGACCCTACCATAGGCTTTTTGCTGGTCTAAGAACACAAGCGCTCCAGTAGCCGTGGATTGGCAGAAGTTGGCTACAGTGTGTATATTGTCCTATATAGACCGCTTGGAGATAGAACAAAATTTCTTGGAGGAGCTTACATCAGAGGCAACTTCTCCTAGGCGGTTAACCAGAATTTTAGTTAAACTTAGTATCTGTTTTAATAAATGATATGTGGCGCCAGTTTACAAGTCTGGCTTATCCCTTACTTATACAGCGTTATCATGTAGGCCTCATGGCCCCAGGAATGAGGCGCGTTTCTAACAGAGACTTGTTTATAGAGGCAAGCAACAAAGAGGAAAAATAATTAAAATATCTCTTGTAGAACTCATACGGAATCCCATCTGGATCTGGGCGCTTCCAGTGCGGTGCACCGCAAATGACATACCACAGTTCATCCTGATTAATCAAATTTATCAAATCTGGGTATTGGGAAACATTGAGTATTTGTACACCATCGAGAAACTTGTCAATTTTTGCAGGTTTGAAGGTTCAGACTTATACAATTTGGAGTAAAGATTTGAACTTTGACTGCCACTTCATCCGGAGTGTCTTTGACGGAGTTGTCCAGCTGCTTCACCTGTGTTAAGGCTAAGCTCTGTCACAGTGCAAAAAATTTGTGGAAAAAGTAGGCGGAGCGCGTGTCCACTGCCATTAGAAATTTGCCTTAAACTGAACAAAAACGCGATGCTTGTGTTTTCTTATCAGTTTTGAAACAAGCAGACACTTCTGCCCACTTATGACCCCAAGCTGGACTGTACCCTGCAGCTGGGACATTAGACTCCAGGCGGTCCACTTATGCTAGCGTGTGCTTAATGACCACTGAAATGGCCCAAAAGCGACGTGATGACATGTGGCATGCCTGAAGGATGGTGTTTGATTTGAAGGTTGACCAGGTAGCTAGTGGATAAGCAAAAAAACGGTGTGGAAAACTCAGGTGCCAAAGTTTTATTGTCCACTCACGCTGAAAACATGGGCTACGTGATCTTGGCTGGATGAAGTTTGAAACACTTTGGCACCTGTGCCGCTTCGCTTGATAATGTAAAAAAATTTACCCAACCTGTGTTTGGAGAAATCAGCTTTTTCATTGTAAATTGTACATTGGGGGCAAAAGTTCAATGGGTAATAATAAGTTCTATGGGCAAGAATAAGGTCAATGCATGACATAGACATCTGCTGACTGTTGTGAACATGGGGACAGGACATGTTGGGGAGCAGCGGTGCATGTGTAAAAATTTACTGATGGTTGTTATCAGCAAGCAACCTAGTAACCTTTTTTACTGCACAGGTTCAGTTTCCTTGTGCACTTTGTTGTGTTATATAGAATGAATTATTAATTGATAATAGTATGGA
The DNA here is from genome assembly GCA_022478985.1 of Massospora cicadina. NCBI lineage: Eukaryota > Fungi > Entomophthoromycota > Entomophthoromycetes > Entomophthorales > Entomophthoraceae > Massospora > Massospora cicadina. The sequence continues at coordinate 61,943 of JAKSZP010000188.1, forward strand.
GACTATTATCCATAGTTGAGTATGAATTATATTTCAGCCCAACGCTCATCCAGTATTCCCAATTAAATACTCGTGAAGTCATACTTGTAGGGACTTATTCCATTCCTCTTGTCCACCCAATATTCGCTTGGATATCCTAGTGACAATCTCTTTCAGCCCAACACACAGTTGGCAGCTATCCCTTATTTTAATTCCTTATTCTCTAGATCCCCGCTCAGATCTTTACTCTTTTCTCTAAGAGTCTTCCAATTATTGCCCTCTGCAATAATATCCTTGAGACTGAACAGCACAATGGAAGCTGATGATAGTTTAACTATATACTGAATGGATAATATTACTGAACTCAAAAATACTGTTTTATTAAATGCTGCTTTTACCAAATGCTGTTTTTTACTAAATACTGTTTTTTATTATAGTGAATACTAGGGAATATATATATTGGGGAATTCGGCTGTCTAACCCTCAGTTGACACCTCTTCAATGAAATGGCAGCTGTTGCCATTGAATCACCCATCCTCATCTCGGAAGTGATGGTTTTCTTATCCTGGCTAGGATTCCATCATTGGACATCCTCGAGACCTAAAATGGAAAGAGTTGGAAAACGTGTCCCTAACGTTTTCCTCTTGATCCAAGCGAACCAATAATATCTGGCTAGTGACCTGCTTAGATAATGGGACTTATTACCCATTAAGGCAGGTCGCTCACCAACCAATCATTTGCTAGTTTCAGGCAGCATCACTCGCCTCACAACTTACTATTCATTCCCAATCAGTCAGTGATGAAACCTGACCAAGCCCAATTGGTATACCTGATATTTAATCACTATCATATGCCCCTATTTTGTTGGCAACTCCGCCCAATGAGATCTTAAGTATTTGACAGGATCAATCCCTGATGGATATGACCAGGCGAATATCCCAAAATCCCCCAAATGTAGTTACTCCAAAAACTTGGGACAACCGATTTCTGATTCACTTCACCTTAGGGAATTTTCCCCTAGAGATACCAAGTAATCTAGCAGGGTGGGAATATGGGCAAAAATCCCAACAGCATGTTTGGGGAGGGTATCAAAAAGCCCCAAAGTGGCTTTTAGAACGTGGAGCTTAATGTGCCCCTGTGGGTGGTAGGCAATAAAGGCCAGCAGTCAGTGGCCAGTTTGGACCAGCAGTTCAGGTCGCCCACCATAAAGGGATTAGGTGTAAGTGGGAAGGAACTTATGGCTGAGAGAAATTCCCAGTGAGCTGCACACAGATTGGAGCATAGATATTAACAATAGTGTGTACTTTATAATCCCACAAAAAGGACATGACCAGCACACAACAATCGAGACATGAAATTTTTGATATGAATTTAAACTTATGGGTCACATGTATAAGCAACACACAGTGTGGTGACCAAAAGGAAAAGGAGTAAGGATCATGTTTACCCATGTGTCCTCAGCACTATATGGACAGTGGGGTTCCTGAATGGTCAGGGTGTCCACAGATAAATTATTGTGTAAAAAAACTTAGTTTCATAGCCCAGGGTGGTGAGGCCTTGAGTCCATTGATGTTCAACGTCCCTATTGTGAAGGATCCCCCATTGCACCTTAGGTGCAATGGGAAGGGCCCCCATTCCTTTCCTGTGCTGCTAACTCTGCAGCAGTTTTAACCATGTAATTGATGGTTTGTACAACCCCTTGAGGTCATCCTTCACTGAAGGTTTAGAATAATTTTGTTATTTGTTGCTTTGGGTTGACTTTCACTTTGATGTGCTCTTGCGGTGCACCATTGGAGGTCACCAAAAACTTGAGAATATTGGGTTGGTAGGATCGGTCTCAATCAGTTCAAAGTAATTGAACGGGTAATTTCAACTCAAACATCTGTTCCGCAGGTTGGTGGGCCCAATCTGATTAGTGAGCGGATTCTCAAGCCGCTTCAGCTGCAAATGACTCAAAGTCAACTTGGGTTTGGGCAGACAGAATCATGGACGCTGCTGACGCCACTGCCTTGGATGCTGCTTGATGTGCCTGATTGGCCTTTTTGTGCTATTGTGGGGACACAGGTTTTGTCTGAATGTAACACCCATTTTCACCCCATGAGAAGGCGGCATCAGTGTCAATGGCAGATTCATAATGGGGTTGGCGCTTCCCATCACATCAGGGAGGATTTCATTTTGAAAGATGCTCTCTCTGGAAGGGCAGGTGTGTGCTTTGTGGCCAAAAGCACAGAAATAGGTTCAGATAGGGGTGCACTATCCACTGTAATGCGGAATGGGTGGGAGTCTTGCCCATCAATATTGAGCACTGTGGTGTGTGGAATTTGGGTCAAGTCTTCCATGATGACTGTGGATGTGGTGATCAATGCAATCTATTTGACCATGCTAAGCTCTGGTATAAGCATGAAGCGCTGCATCTCATAAGACTGTAATTTCCCATAACTTTTAATATGTCTGAGAGGTAACGTTTGAATACTTTGCGTCTTACCGTTGTGGGAAAAGTTAAAAGTAACAAAAATTTGGTTATGTTTGGTCCATCGAGTGAATTTTATTTTGACCGCCCATTGACCATCTTGGAGTTTAAATACTACAAGTACCTGTGCAGCTTCGTCCACTGCTTGCACAGTTTCAAACCCGAGGTTTATCCAACCTCAGGTCATATAATGAGGTGCTGCGTACATGACGGTTGGGAAGTGTTTGTGTACATCACCACAGAACTTTTTCCAAAGTGCCATCATCATATATATCCAAAATAACTCAAAGCCCATCCACCACTGAAGACAGGGGCTGGTAATGCAGAGTTTTTGTATTGTTTGCGTTTGGTTTGACAAGCTAAAATCTCCAGTGAGATACTCACTGCCGCTTTCTTATTTTTTCCTGGCCACTGGTGTTGCTGGGGTGTTTCCTAACTTTGGATGGTGCAAGGACCAATCCTGTGCCCTTTAAAACGCTAGCCCAACCTCTACCTGACATTAGGTGCACACAAATCTCATCAAAGAGATTATCAAAACTTATCTAGTCTTGAATCAAATCAGTTTCAATTATTAATTGCAACGGGAAAGAAGAGTTTTAAGGTCTAAACATAAAATGATTTAGATCTAGTTTTAGGGTTTTATTTTTGGAAGGAATAAGAATAAAATGGTAGACTGACAGCTGAACATGTTGGGGCCTGCTGTCTTATAAACCACTTAAAGAATAAATGGGGAGTACAAGAGTCAACTGATTCCTAATGCATCACAATCCAAGTGTCAAAACACTAACAACATCTTGTTATATTGAGGGCTTTTCATATGAGTTCAGACCGCTCTAACTTTTATTCAAATTAATATAATTTCTAAAAAAATTCACAAACTAATATCAGCTTACCAGCTGGATGGCCTTTTGGTAAGATGGGTGGGGCATGCCCAAGGGGAGGGTTGTTAGTTTTTAAACTAAACCATTGGGTTCACAAAGATCACCCTATTGGGGTAAACTTTATACAAATAACGTAATCTTGGTAAGGGCGTGGATGGTTGTCAAGCCCAAAATGGCTTTGCTCAACTTGTTAACAATTGAAATAGGTTATCACCTTTAAAATACTAAAACATATTTTCTGACCTTTGCTGAGTTGAAGGGGAGACAATTTGGCGCCTAGTGCTGAACCTTGCCTCTACTACTGCCTTGCACATAACTCTAATACCTCTCATCAACCCTTTAATGGTGGTAAGGACCAGAAGTGGAGAAACCTTAATAGGGTAGGCTCTGATTCACCTCTAATCCACCACATGGGCCAAATTCGATCTTGTTGGTGAGAGAAACGGTCGCCTTCTTTGAACCCTTGTTATTCTATGGGGAATTCATCCCTGTTCAGGCGTATAGATTGCTCCTCAGGACTTAATCTATCCTTTCCTTTTAAATGGATGAAATCCACCACCAGAACCTGTGCTAGCGCAAAGTGCTTGTGTGCCTTTAGTAGCTTTATGGAGAGAAAGGTGTTAATATTCTGAAGGGACGTGTGGCATCAGGATAAAATTCGTGGAATGCCGCCACCAGCGCCAAGCATTTGGCGTACTCCCTATAACTTACTAAGATAACTCATTGGGTGGGACCCCTTCTAGGAAACCAGCTACTGGACCAAACGGCGTGATTTCCATGATGCCATAATGGCTCTACCTTGGACCTTTGAGATTTACCTATCACTATTGGCTCAGGTATAAAGTGCCTCGCCCTTGAAACAGGACAACAGTTATGAGTTGAAGGCACAATGCTGCTTTCAGTGGGACAAAAGCATCATTAAAAAATATTATATTACCTAAAACTTCCTCAACCACATGGGTCCTAAATGTTTGATGGAAATTTTCCTGTAGATGAAACCTTCATATGCAGGTGGCGCATATTAATATGACTAGGAAGTTACTTTAAACTCATGATTGAAAAAGTCACTTGCAATCTATAAGCGTTTTGTAATCACTGACAGCCTTTTTCAAGTGCTCCCAAATTATAGTTTAGGTATTCCAGAGATGCATCAGTATTTTTCTACAAATGGAACTTCTATGAAAAGGCAAGGGCTCATTTGAAATGAAGGGGTGTACCCTAAGGTGGCCTCATATGGGTTAAATACAATTGACGAGTGGTTCACATTATTGTACGTGAACTGCGCCAAGGGAAGATAAGCATAGGTATTCTAAGCAGAAGAGGCATAGCAGCGAAGGTACTGTTATCATATATGGTGACCTCTATAACTTATCACAAAGTGGGGATGATATGTGGTGGAATGACAGGGCTTGATCATAAGGATGCTAACAATGCGCCTTAAAAACAGGATGTAACTGCGGCCCTTAATTACTCACCACTTATTGGGATAAGCCAAACATAGAAAAGACATTGTGAACAAATCATGGCTGTTTTCTCCAAGGATGTTGCTGAATTAAACAGGAGAAACTTAGTAAACCAATCCACTACAATTATTATTGCATCAAACCCATTTGAGATAAAAAACTAACAATAATATCAACTGATACAAGGTCCATGGAACTTCTACCTGTTGCAAAGGATGTAACAGACCGTTCTTACCAACCTGAATAATATTTCCCTGGAAAAGGTCACATGATTCGCAATCCAGGTAGGAATATACTTTGTGATACCCAACCTGTAGAATAACTGATCCATAAGATCATTGCATTTTTCAATCTCTGGATGTCCCACCACTGGAGGATTATGTTAATTACAAAAAACCTCATCACAACGTAGGGAAAGCACCCAGACTTTATTCTGAAACAAATCTCATCCCATTTTTTGAAGTATAATGAGTGCATTTGTGAGGTGAGTTTACCAGTTGCTCAAATAATTCCACCCGCTCCACACAGGATGTTTGGCTTGCCATCACCCGTGAAACCAAGGGTACATCAAGAGCACAGTCCACTTTCAAACACCACCAGGTGTCAATAGTCAAAATTTGGGAGGGTGGTATAATCATGGTCAGATCTTGGATAACTTCATTAGTGGGACTTAGAGAGTGGTTGTGACTCAAAAAATTAAAAATAAGTTTAATGATCCTTTAAGAAACTCATACTTAAGTTGTAGCTACAAAGATCACAATAGGTCTGGGCCTGTCAGTGGACCAATTACTGTGGCTTCCTGAATTACATAATTGACTGATGATCCATCCATACAACAACTTCATGGCATTCCCTAGAGAAGAGTTCGTCAATGGATAAGAGACCCTGCCCCTTAGCAAGCTCCTTAAAATAGATTGCCATAGCTTTTCCTTCTCATAACAGTCACTTTAGTTACTATGATTCGATTCAAACAGCAAATTTGGATAATCACACGCAAGAGAGATGGGCGACTTTATTATTAAAATTAATATAACATGGGCGAGCGGTGCAGCGAGCGGTGCACTTAATAGTTCAACTAAGGGCAAGAAACGCCCTGGAGAGGGACCAGAAACCCAATCCGCAAAGAAATTGCAAACTCAGACACCATCTGGGTTTATGGTATTCACTGTAAAGCACGCGCAATATATGTACATTCAGTTCAACCAACTTTTGTCAAAGGTGGAGCATGGGATCAGACTCTTCCTTGGGGATGAGTCACCGACCCTGTGGGAGAAAACATGTGAGGCACAGCCCTCACTTTTCCCTCACGCGGTGTACATAGCCACCAACAACATGGGCCATGGCTGGATCGATATTGGTTTTAAAACAGCTGATGAAGCTGATGCCACAGCAAAAGTCTGCGTTGAAATTGCCCTCCCCAAGGGCAAAAAAATTGTGCACACCGCGCGCACCAGATGGAACAAAGCGAAAACTTTGTTCATCTCTTTTGACTTGCTCCCCACCAACCTTCCTCAAAAGGTAATTGAGGAGGAGCTCCGCAAAGGTCTTGTGGCCTACTGAAAAATTCAGCAACTCAAATTACAGCAATTTCGCCTGATTCCCAACCTGTGCATGGGCAAAGCTATCGCTGTAATCAACCCCTTCCCAGGAAGTGGAAGAGGACTTATCCATAATTCCCTGCACAGCAGAATTTTACTTTTCAGATGGGGGCCAGTCAGCCGCATTCTGAGTTACACCGGAATGCACACCGCCCATTTTCAACCACTGTGGCTCACTGGGCCACAAGGAACATGCATGCCCTGTGAAAGAGGGCTTAATGGAAAATGATTATTGTGAGGAAGCAAAGGTTGAAGATAATGAAAACTTCGCCAAAATGACTGTTGGTCACCACCCATTCCTATGGGGTGAAGATGGACTATAAACCATAGTGGACCCAGTTACACGCAAACAATGTAAAGCGGCACAAAATTTTGCAAGAGAGCAGCAGCTGAAGCGGTGGCACATGCGGAGTCCACCATTAACTCTGGGCAAATTTGGGAGGATATTTCGAATATTCACCGAGCCAACCAATCAGAACAATATGCCCAGGTTGAAAATTTTCACAGTAACCTGACAGAGTCACAAAGCGACATCAGTCATGCACATACTGAGGAACAATGCAACCGCAATTTGGGTGAAAATGCGGTGCACAATTCACCAAAGTTGAACCTCAAAATATAGAATCCAATCAACAATCCGCATCAAATCAACATGAGACCTGTGCGGGAAAGGTTGACGCAAATGAAAAAAACTGCAATTCTCATGAATCATTGAGTCAGATCAAGGGAACCAACAATGGCAGTGAAAGAGTTGGAGTACAGACGCGGAGCATGGCCAAAATGAGCCACAGTGGGATAGGGCCAGAGGGCCCTCCCAACCGCTCCTGAGGCGCCGCGGGCACCTCAGTGTCAATAGGGACTCTAAACATTGCACCAGCCAGGGCTCATACGTCCCAAGCCAAAAAGCCGGAATTCCTGTAAAAACCTCTTGTAGACATCTTGGCCATCCAAGAAACCCACTGTATACAAGGGGAAAAAGGATCCTGGTCAACCAGGGTCACACCATCACAATCAGTATGGACGTCTCACTGTGGAGTAAGCATCCAAAACAACAAAAAATTTAAAATTACAAATTTGTCATCACACTTACACAGTTGAGTCCTGGTAGCAACAATCACATTCCAAGAGGAAATAATTTTGATAGCATGTGTATATGCACCGTGCACTGCAACTGAGAGGAAACAATTTTTTGAAAACATTCCTACTCTCACCCTCCCACCAGATGCCATTATGTTAGGCGATTTCAACTGTTGGGATAACCCCAATACGGATCAATGACCTAATCCCAGGGAAAACCCACCTGGACACATTGAATTCCGCACAATGAAGGCATCTCTTGGCTTGTATCTCTTTCTGCTAAGCATCACTTTTCGAAAATCAATTCAGCCTGAAATTTAGCTCCACCAAAGAGATTTACGAAAACTATTAGCAAATATGGCGGGAAACCCCGCAAAAGAACCCGCAGGCTATGCCAAACGAGCCAGCACCACCCCAAACGAAGCAACCCTCGGTTACCCACCTCAGGGTCAACCAGAATCACCCGCTCTCAAGCAGCAGCCATGAAAGCAGGCACCACCCCCCAACCTGGAGCTACTCCAACTAGCGCCAGTTCACCTGATCGCACTTCTGCAACCTGCACGCCTAAAAGCTCTGTGTGCGCTGCCTCCCACCAACCCGCTGGGCCCCCTCCAACCAAGGAGGCCATCACCCACGCTGTTTTAATGGCGTCTCTGCTCAGTTGAATGCAACTCAGCCCATCCAGACATTCACCTCCCCCATTGTGTCAGCTAATTCAGCCCCATCTATTATTGCTGACGCCGTGTTTCTGGCTCCCTCCATGAGGGGCGATACCCAGCTACCTGGCCCCCAAATCCTCAGATGTAAGGTTGGATTAGCCGCACATTCTGGTTCACTAAGCACCAAATTGGGACAATCTACTCTTCCCAATGAGGATTCAAATGGTTCGGATTTTTAAACTTCACACCAGTTTCAATCTCACCCGTCCCATTTAAACCCCATAATCGGCACTTCTCAAGTCGGCACTTTATCTCAATATGCTGAAAACGACCAATTCACCAATCAGCAAATGAGTTTTGCCCACGAAATCACAGCAAATACTCGGGCTGAAATTACCCAAATAGATTGAGATGGTGATGAAACATCGCCCTCCTCCCAATTGGCTGGAGTTAATTCCAATCTGGATGGGACTCCCCAATTTAGCGAGGCCCAACAATCACCTGGCCCCCAAACCCTCGGATGTAAGGTTGGATTAGCTGCACATTCTGGTTCACTAAGCACCAAATTGGGACAATCTACTCTTCCCAATGGGGATTTAAATGGTTCAGATTTTGGAACTTCACACCAGTTCCAATCTCACCCGTCCCATTTAAACCCCATAATCAGCACTTCTCAAGTCGGCACTTTATCTCAATATGCTGAAAACGACCAATTCACCAATCAGCCAGTGAGTTTTGCCCACGAAATCACAGCAAATACTCGGGCTGAATTTACCCAAATAGATTGGGATGGTGATGAAACATCTCCCTCCTCCCAACTGGCTGTAGTTAATTCCAATCTGGATGGGCCTCCTCAATTTAGCGAGGCCCAACAAACTGCCCCTCAATTTAATATGACGCCAGCTGCTGTAACATTCCAGAAACAAGGGAACTCCGCAAACTTGTCCAAACCACCAGCTCACACACAACCTGCAATTGCAGCCCAAAGCAAACACAAACGTACCAAAGGAGCCACTGGGGCGTGGCAAAAACCTCTGGCACCAACGCTACCCAAAGCTGATACCCGTGAAGTGGCGTTTATTGCTGATTTCAAGAAGAAATGGGCCGAAACTAGAGCGCAAAAAGCTCTACCTCGCTCAACCCTCTCCCACGCAATTCGCCTTTATTATGGGCATAACCCTGTTGAATTCTATACAGAGGATTACTTCTCATACTTTGCAGCGATTGCGGAGACATTCCCTATTAACACCACCATCCATGAATCAGTGGAGGGCCACTACATCGATGTGGGATTCACTGAAGCTGCCCTTGCTGACCATGCTGCCACCCTCCAGGTCATTATCCCACGCGGATCTCTTCACATCTCCCGCACACGCTCTCACCTGGAGAAAATTTCATGGGTTACTTTTTCCAACCTACCAACGACTGTTGATCCTGAGTCTCTTAAACTGGCACTCCATCGTGGTTTAATGGAGTTTGGGTCTGTTCTTTCAGTGGACTTTAGCGTCCCCTCTTACTATGCTCCCACTCAAAGAGCTCGCACTGCTAGGGCGTCGTTCATCCTCTCCCCCACTGTAGCCCGCAACATTGAGGTTATTCCTCGTGTGGCGGTAGTTGGGGCATGCCCTGAGATCTTTTTTGTCAACCCTGATCAGGCGCGCCCCCGGTGTTCATGGTGTAACGCCCTTGGACACTTGTATAGTGGCTGCACAGCTCGAAAACAAGCCCTCTTAGCCACCACCCATGGGCCTAAACCAGCCCAAAAACGATCCCACGTGGCTGCAGCAGCAATTCCACAACCCACACAATGGGTTCCCGTTCAAGACATGTCCCCTGAGGCCTTACGCCTAGCAGTTGAAACAGCTAACCCCACTATTGGTATGGGATACCTTCGCGCTCATGCCCCCCTTCCAATGGGCACCCCCTCCAATCTCCCAGAGTCAACTCCCTCTCTCACCAAGCGCAAGGCATCTCCCACAGGGTGCCCCTCGTCAGCCACCCCCACTCAGGGCTCCGCGGCACCCCCACCAACCTCCACCAGCGATTTATCGCATCAACCCTCAGCTCCCAATGGAGCTATGCCCACCAGCATGGACTGGCAACTCGCGGCCTGCGGTAGAAGTGCCACCTCAAAGAGTCCTACCCCAACCCCACAGTCCATTTTGCGCGGATCCTTTGCAGTGTTGGAGGAAGTGAATATGGACTCAGACTCATCAAATGGGGACACCGCGGAGGTCACCATTGAGCACCCTCAGGTCCTTCCCCTGCAACGGAGCGGGGGCAGCATCCTAGGCTGGCTTACTGGGTCCTCCGCCCCCCCCACCCTCTCCTTCCCCTCAGAACCCTCGACGCTCCTCACGGATTGCAGCTAATAGTCAAGCTAAAGGAATCAAAACTAGCCGCCTCACAGCAGCAGGTTTAAGCGCTGGCAACCCCCCAGGACATGGAGGGGAACAGCTATGAGTCCCCATGGCAGCACCCTGGCCCTGCAATCCATCAACGCAAATGGGTTGCGGGACTTTAAGCGGAGAGCCCGCCTCCTACGAAACTTCAGGTCAGCACAAATTGACATCGCTGCTGTCCAGGAGCCCCATATCCTCCCCCACGAACAATCTGCATAGAATGAACAGTTTGGAGGCAACTCCTTCTGGACAAACCATGCCGCCCTTATTGTTTTGAATCTCCGGGTTAAAACCCATTATTTTTCACAATATCTAGGTGGCCGCCTCATACTGGCCAAACTCACCACTCCTGACTTCTCCTTCTTCGCTGCAAGCATCTACCTGCCTAATGCAGGTCATGAGCAAAATCGGCTCTTAGAAGAGCTCCTCCAACTCAATCTCCCACGGAATACAGTCCTCTTAGGAGATTTGAACACAACCATAAGTCGCGTCCGTGACTCTTACCCCCTGCAGCAAAGGAACGCCCTGGATCAAGTCGTCTCCAGGATTTCCTTCGCCTGAGTGGCTTTATAGATGCGCTTCCACCCTCCGCGTCTGGCCTAGGTTGCATGACTAGGATCCAGTATGATGGAGGAGCTTTCCAGTCAGCGTCACGCATAGATATGGCACTGATTGGCCCCCTGCTAATTGGCCGCGTCTCCTCTAACATCTCTCGTGACAACCATCTGAGTGATCACAGGTCACTCACCGTTGTCCTCACCACCACACTTAGACCGTCGCATAGGTTCTGGCCTAGGGTTGCCCCAGCTCTTCTCAACAACCCCTTCACTAAGGAGAAGCTGTCTATGACCATCCGGGAGTCTCTCACCTCCCCCCACCCCACCTGCTTGACCACAAGCTAAATGGGCGGTGACCAAGGAGGGCATCACCCGCGTTGCTTACAACTGTGCCAAAGCCCAGATGACTGCAGCTCGCGCCAGAGTCAAAAGGGCGGAATCCAGAATCAGACATCTAGAGCGAAACTGCCAGCCTTAGCCCTCTCCCAGATGGTTGGAAGACTGGGAAGCGGCGCAGGAAGCACTCCGCTTGGAGCTCACACTGCAGGAAGAACGGGCAGCAAACTTTACAACATCTCGTTACTATGCTCAATGGGAACGCCCCACCCGCTTCTTCTTTCAGAAACAGAAAGCCCGGTCAACAGCGCAGGATATTACTGCACTGAAGATTGGCACTACAACCACTTCAGATAAGGAGGAAATCACGCAGGAACTACACCGCTTCTACTCCACCCTCTTCAATGCCACCCAGGTGGACCCATCGGACATCCAAGACTTCCTGTGGCGGGCTCCAGAGCCGCCCATTGACCCACGGGCTGATGAGGCTCTACTGGCGCCTATTTCCATCCAGGAGGTGATGGAAACCCTTCTGAAATCCCCACGGCTTAAAGCCCCAGGCCCAGACGGAATACCCTTTGAGGTGTACCTTCTGGAACCTGCAGTGATAGCCAGAACCCTCCGCGACCTCTTCGCTGCACTCTTGGTGAATGGCGAGGTCCTCCCCGACTCCAGAGGCTCAATCACGACCCTCATTCACAAGAAGTCAGACCGTGAGAACCTGGCGAACTGGCGCCCCATAGCGTTGATCAACACAGACCACAAGCTCTTCACGAAGCTTCTGGCCAACCGCATCACCAAATGGGTGTCACCTCGCCTCTCCCCATCCCAGTACGGTTTTATTCCGGGGAGGTCGTTATGGGACAACTATAATGATCTTCACGTGACTTTGACTGCTAACTCTCGTAAGGTGAATGGCTTTGTGGCTCTCCTGGATATGGAGAAAGCATATGATCGGGTAGCCTGGAAGTATATTGATGCTTCCCTGGCCCGCTTCCATCTCCCACCCGCAGCTAGGCGCTGGATATCAGCGCTCTATGACCAGCTCCACACCAGAGTCCTGGCGCCAATGGGTTTTACAGTGGCAGTACCTGTTGGACAAGGTCTCCGGCAAGGGGACCCCCTGAGCCCTATCCTTTTTAACATCACCCTTGACCCCCTCTTGGCCTCCTTACAGGACAAGCTAACAGGGATTCTGGTCCCAGGTAAAGCCCCCACACGCACCATGGCATTTGCAGATGACACTGCCATTGCATTTGGCTGCCCTGGGGATGTTGCCCTCGCTGCTGTGACCATTGAGAGGTACACCAAGGCGTCCAACGCCATGGTCAACACCTCCAAGACAACAGTTGTACAGGTCGGCTCCCCCACCTTCCCCCCACCATTTGGTATTGAACCTGAGCGCGGTACCTTCCGTCACCTGGGCGTTCTCACCAACCAACAAGGAGTTGCGCTAAAAGACAATGAGGACTTGCTCCTTGCAGCAGTTAACTCCAGGATTGCCAGCTGGAACCGGCGGCACATCACCCCCCAGGGTCGAGCTCTGATGGTCAATGTGTTCCCCCTCTCCAAAGTCTGGTTCCTAGCGCACGTCTGCCCATTCACAGATGCCTTTTATACGCGGCTCAATGTACTCCTCCGCTGTTGGATCTGGGGCTCAAACCATCCACCAATGGCCCTCTCAACCATTGCCCGACCCTGCAATGAAGGGTGCCTAGGGCTTCTGGACACGCGATCCCACGCCACCACAATCTTCCTGAAGTTCCTATGGCCGATTGTCTGCTGGGACGCGACCCCCATGCCCCAATGGGCGCCCGCCCTCCGCCAGTCAGTGTCAGCAGCTCTGGGTCTTCCTAGAGCATCTCTGACCTCATTAGGGGAGTGGCTCACAAACCACCCAGGCCATCGCCTAAAACCATCCTCATCCCCCTACTGGAACCAGGCTCTCCTTGCCCTGAAACGAGTAGGCGCGCGGATCCACCATGCCTTCCCATACAGAAGGGAAGGCCCTGGCCTCAGCCCACGTCGCCATGCAATTGTGCACAATGGACAAGTTGTCACAACTCGCCTCAACCCCCAAGATCGTCCTCCCATCCGCCCAAGACTCCTTGAGCTCCTCCCTCCCTCCGTGAGATTTGACCTTAAGGAATTGTGGAAGGACGTCTATCACCCCATCCTGTCAGCAAAGGTGTCCAACACCTTATGGAGGGTGCTCCACTGTTCATACAGGACAGGGGACCGGACTGGCCCTACCTTCCAACACCGAAGCTGCCCCCGCTGTGTGGAGCCTATTGACTCCCACCTCCATCGTTTTTTCACCTGTCCAGGTGTCGCCGCATTTTGGCAAAGGCCCGCGCGCTCCTCCATGCTCAGCCCTGGTCTGGACACCCTGTGCAAGACCTCATGTTTGAGCAGACATTGCCTGGTTGCCACCGACCCCTCCGTGTCCTCGCCTATGCCACAGCCATCTGGACCATCCATAACTCCTTCCTTCGTGCTGCCTTTGACCAGCAGGTGTGGACCCTTCCACACATGATCACCCACTTTCAGGTACACTTTGAGATGGCCCTGAAGGTCTGCACTATGTCGCCAACCCTCCCCCGCTCAGTTGTCACTGCAGCACGGCTCTGGCGCGCAAACCCCCTCCCTTTCTCGATGCCTCCTCACTCCCCTTCCCTCGCCTCAGGCTCTTAGGAGCCCATGCGTAATTCAATAAACATCGATGAATCCCCCCTTGGGTTGGGACCATCTAGCACTAAAAAAAAAGGCATCTCTTGGCTTACAGGATGCTCTCCCCCCAGTTCACCACTCCTTCCCCACATGACGTGGCCCAAGATATGTGAGGGAGCGCTCATATCTATGAGTCACATTGACCACATCCTCGTCCTGCAATCCCACCACTCAAGAATATCCAAATTTACAACAAAAAAGATCAATTTTCTGACCACCGATTGGTTATGGTGCAGTTAGCGCCAACCCAATCCCACACACAGTATCACCTTGGAGAAAGCTTCACCCAGAAAAATAAAATTGCCCAAGATATCCAACTGGGTCAAAAACGAGGCTACAAACCCAGAATTCACAGCCCCATTCACTTCAAATCCCATCAGAACATGGGAAAATTTCAAAAAGGATTTGATCAACAAAACCCAACATATTGCATCACATAAGTACACCGCGGACATGGCCACAATCAAGCGTACCTTGGCAGAACTAGACTACCTGGAGATAAATACTCCGAGATCTGGCTATAGCCCCAACTGGGGACGCAAATGGGCAGAAATTTCTGCCCGACTTAACAATCTCATTTTCAAACACCAACATAGAATCAAAGTATTGAACAAAGGTAAGTTCTTAAAGGAAGGCGAAACCTGTTTGACATACTTTTTCCGCCAATTCCACTCCTGCAGAAACCAGCCCACATGCACACAGGTCTGCAAGACCAACGGCATTGTGGCAACCAACCCAGAGGAGGTCAAGGCAGAAGTACAACATTATCACACCAAATTATATCGCGAAACGCCAACAGATTCACAAAAAATTAAAGAATTTATACAAACTGCTGAGATACAAAGTACACCACCAAATTACAACATACTATCCCTAATTACACAGGAGGAGCTTTGGGAGACAATTCGCGGTGCACCATGTAGGAAATGCCAAGGGCCTGATGGGATACCCTACAGGTTTACAAAAAAAATTTTCAACAAATCGCCCCCCTCCTATTAGCGTCTATGAACCAGTGCTTGTTGGAAACATGCCTAATACCAGGAGGCCATGAATCCTATGTTATAACCTTGTATAAAAAGGGTGACAAGTTGGACCTGGCCAACTGGCGCCCAATTTCACTCTCCAACATTGACACAAAAATTCTAACAAAAATTTTAGAAGCCAGATTAGGCGCAATTGCCTCTGACATCCTGTCACCCAACCAGTTTGGGCTTATACCAAAGCGTTCAATCTGGAACAACATTCACCCTGTTGCAAACATTTGCCAATCCAAAGCAACTGGTGCCCTGGTCTTCTTGGATCAGGAAAAGGCGTATGACCGTGTTAGCTGGCCATACCTAAAAGAATGTCTACATGCCTTCAAACTCCCACCAAGATTCGTAAAATGGGCGATGCTCCTAACAGAATCTGCAACCATGGCTGTATGCAGCCCTGGATTCCTAACAAACAAGATTAAACCACACAGAGGGCTCAAACAAGGGGATCCCCTCAGCCCACTGCTATACAATTTCAGCTTTGACCCACTCCTCCGAGTAACTGAATCACATCTCATGGGAATAACCGCACAAGGACAACCAACAGTCAAGATACTGGCCTTTGCGGATGACTGCGTAGCAGGTATAGCAAACAATGAAGATGCACAACAGCTGGAACGCACTCTAGAGGAATACTCCAAGGTGAGCAATGCATCGCTCAACAAAAGAAAGACAGAAATCATCCTCTTAGGCAAATACACAAACAACTGGGCCACAACATCAGAACCTCAAACCAACACACGATAATAAAACCCAATCATTTTACCCTTTGCAGCACCTCCCACCACCACTCCTGTCCAACACCTTGGAATTTGGCTAGAATCAGGTTTATATGCTAACGAGACAATGGAAAGTAACCTGTTACAACGGGTATCCAAACGCGTCGCCTCCCCCAAGGGAAGAGCCCCAGGATTAACAGGGCGAGTTACAGTTGCTAACTCGCTCATCCTCCCAATACTATGGTACCCGGCCCACGTGATCGCCTTCTCACCTACCTTTATAACTTCAATCCGCGCGCTTATCCAGGGCTGGCTGTTGCCCGGCTCTCACCCTCCTATATGGATGGAAACACTATTTGGCCCACGCTCAAGCGGAGGCATGGGACTAATAGATCTTGAGAGCCACTATAATCACATCCTAGGTACCTGGATAAAGGAATTACTTGATCCAGACCTCCTGAAACAACATTGGGTCAGAGCAGTAAGGACTAACTTTGCACAGGCGCTCAAATTAACCAACCCACATAGTCCACCCAGACTACTTTCATACCTTGCCAAGCACCGTACTGCAACAGGTCCGCATCAAAACTCCCCTCATTTCAAACATATCCTCTGAACTATCCGCCGTATGGGATGGACCATAGAGAACACAGGTACTATACAGGGAAGGGGATGACCCAGCCCCCAATTCAAATTAAGAAACCCAGAAAACCACCCCCAGAGAGATATGCTCACAACAACCCCAAACATAGCTAGGATAGAATACCTAGATATGTTGGACATTCCCTATGATTTAACCACACACAAGGCAGGGTGGAAAATGACTCACCACCCACTCCTACAGCTGAGGATAAGAGCAAACACCTGGCGCTGTCTGAGAAGGACCTATAGGACGGTGGACTGCTCCAACTCCCTCCACGAGAATGTGCAGTATGTGGAGGGGAGGGATCCCTACATCACCGCCTAGAAACATGCCCCCCAACCAAAGCTATATGGCAGGAAGTCGCACGCCTGCTTAAGATCCAAAACGAACAGGAATTCTCAATATCAAAGAGCATCTTCGCGCTCCAGATCATGTCACCAATCCCATCTACACTCCGCTCCCTAATACCCATTGCAATGTGGACAATCCACACAAATGCATTAGATGCGTTCAAGGGCACGGTCCCAACCATTCATGGGGTTATTAACAGATTCCATGTCCACTTACTGGAGCACTTCCAAGCCTGGCTCTATGGATATATGAGACCAAGGCAAAAAGTGCTCATAGAATCATGGTTCCCACTCTGGTTCCTCCGCACAGACCCTTTCCTTCACACCTGCTCCATAGCAGGGGAAACCCCTTGGAATAGCGCACCAACCCCCCCATACCTGGCAGTCCTGCTGGAAGCAGGGGTAACTTGAGTACCCTGGGGTGCCCAATTTTATATTTTTCAGTTATTTCCTTAGTTTTACATATATTCGATAATGTCCGTCCCCTAGTCAGCTTACCTCAGTTAAATAAATAAAAAGATTGTCATGATTACTCTAAGGAGGAGAACTTGCACTAAGAGTAAACAACAGGATTGTTTACTTCTTTATGGTACTGGACTAAAACGACCCCACCGCTGCTTCAGAGACATTTCATACCAGATATAAAGGTCTTGGAGTTTTCAGCATTCTTGAGAATGTAGCGGAGACAAAATCCCCTTGATGGCATCAAACGCTTGATGACAAGTATCCATCCACTTAACTGGGACGTTTCTTCAAAAAAATGGAGAGGGGGTGACAACTGAGAAACTCCAGTGAAAACTCCTCAAGAAAGATAACTGTGTTAAAAAGCTGTTCAGCTGTTTTTAGGCTGAAATGGTGCGCCAATAAAGAAAGATTCAGGTTTGCAGGGTGGGATTTATACCCTTCTTGCAAAACCAAATTCCCAATGAAGGTGACTTATCCCTATAAAATTAACATTTAAAGGCTTTGACGCATAGATCCTACTTTTAAAGATCAGAAAACACCGTTAAAGATCTTTTGCATGCTGTTCATGATTGGGCGAATGAACCAAGCTGTCATCTCTATAGGCTACCGCACAAATGAAGGGCATATCTCCCAGGACGTCATTCATATGTTGGAACGTTGTAAATGCATTCTTGATATCAAAATGCCTTAAGTGAACTAAAATATCTTCCTCTTTGCGCAGAATGTTGTAAGCCACTCCTGGCCCTAATCCATCCTTATCTGGTAAATGAATTTAACAGGTTGAGTGAAGAAAATACCTGGGAATTGTCAATCACTTGTCTGATAGTTTGCTCCAAAGGCGGAGATAGGAGATATTAACAGTTATGGTGTTCAGATACTCATAATCCACAAACAGCAGTAAGGTTTGTAGTCTTATGTACAAAAACTATGGGCGAAGCAATAGGGGAATTTTTAAAAGATCCATTTCTCCGTAGCATATCTTTTAACTAAACCTCTAAGGGTTTATCTTCTTAATTGCTTTTTGGATATAACGGGCAGTTTAAGCACTGTAGATAGCAGATCCGGGCAAAGGAACAGGTTTTGAAGCTGTTTAAGGTTAAACGTAGTTATTCTTGATGTAAATATAACAAGGGGACAGAACTATTTGGATGGTTAAGGCTTTCTGAATACCCTCAATAAAGTTATATAAAGCGGAAGCTTTTTAAAAAATTACATAAGTGAAAAATATCATCTATATGAATCTTGGGATACTCATAGTATACTGAGGGTTTGGTGCCCCCAGTATTTACCCTTTTGAACTGACGATAAGCACTACTTGAGCTTCTTGAAGAAGTCTATAATTAGATAACTTTCTTTGGTTATTTTTAGTCTTAAGGAATTGATAGAGCGGTCTTTTTTCATCTTGGTCCTAAATGATTCCAGGTCTTTCCTCCCTTTGGCATCTAGTTTATGGTTTGATTCCTCCATCAACCCAATGTCAGGAAGCAAGATATGAGTAGATGTGGAATACCTAATTACAGAAAAATTTAATATTTCTCCATCAGGGGGTTAAGTTCAGATAATGATCTCTTGAAATCCTGTTTGAGGGGTACAAAAGCTCTGAAAAAAAATTCATGTATAGAGTTGATGCCTATGCCCTTGTCAAAACTGACAATGAGGTTTCTGACCACGTTTATGAAGAACTTATAGGGACAGACCAAAAATTAGTTAGCTTGATGCTTCTTCCTTATGACGAGGATGGTAGAACATTACTAAGTCCCCTGGTCATTATTGGCAAGGAGGGTAGGTGTATATTGTTTTTTCCAGCCTCTTTGGTAGTGGGATGCACCATTGCATCCATGGTTAGAGACTGCAATCAAATAATCTCATTAGTTAAGACTCGCAGAGTGATCTCAGAAGTATCAGGAGTTTTTGAAGTTAGCATAAAGTAGACTAGTTGGTAAGAGAGGTTCCCTGCCATAAAGCGCTTCAAAGGGGGACATCTTGATCACCCTGTGGTAGCTGCCTAATAGGCAAGTAGAGCACATGGGAGGAAATAATTCATCTTAAAGATTGGTAGAAGCCATATTACTCATAATGGAGATAAAAATTGACATTAGCTCTCTCTAAACCCACTATTTTGAAAGATTTATGGGTGCTGAAAAAGCCTGGAGAGTGTTGAATAGGGCAGTTAATTCTCAGATCACCTCTGAGGTGAAATTTAGGCCATTTTCGGATAAAAGTACCCTCAGACTACCATTCTCTGTGTAGAGTTGCCAATACAGTAATAGGGTGGTTGCTCAAGCGGTGGCCATGTGGATTGATTAAATTAATCCCTTTGGTAAGGTGTTCCACAGCCAGAATTATATACTAATGACCATGGACTCCTGTATACAAAGGTTCTGTAAAGTCAAAGCTTACCATGTGGAAATGGGCTAAAGTAGGGGTACTTGAGGCTGAAATCTCAGAATGGTCCTGTCACGTTGGCAACAAGTGATACAGGCATCCAACAACCTTTAATCAAATTGAGCATTGTGTCCCAAAGGTATCACGACCTTAATCATTGGTGATTTTTTCACCAGCCCATGACCAGTGATAGTATGTCCTTCCATAACACCTTGGTCCAATCAGAGGGGTAAATGTAAGAGAGCAACTTTTCTTTGTTAATATATATAGCATGCCGTCAGTATTTGAGTTTTAATTGCTCTCCATTTTGAGCTTACTTTGAATTTCTGTAGTTTTATAGGGGCCACAAGTTGGAATGACAAAAGAGATCATATAATGCTACTACTTGGCAGATAAAGAGTAAGAACTGGAAATAACAAGAGACTGTCAGCATTTTGGTGTATGGCACCTAGGTGATGAACAATTGAGAAATCATTGTTCTGTAAATGTAGGGCTCACCATGCTAAGTGACCACCAGGTCCAAGCATCTATTAACCAGATAATAGAGGCTTGATTGTTAATACCAAAAGTGGATCTATAAAGGAAGGAGTGGAAATTCTAATTGGGTAGAATTATCATCAAGCAACCGCATTTGATGCCGCTGTAGTTTTGTTTGGCTTTTAAAAAGAATTTCTAAAGTACATAATTGGATCATCAACCTAATTGTCGTTGTGTTGTGCCAAATTAAGAACTAATGGCAACATTACTTGCATTTTTTAAAAACTTAAGAAAAGATCATCAAACTGGGGTATATTATCATAGGAGTTCTAGTTAGCGTCAGTTTCAATGCATCAAAGGACTGTTGTTGCTATAACTCTCAATGGAAAGACACGTTTTTCTGAAAAAAAAAACCAGAGGCCCTGCAAACTCAACAAAATGGGTAATAGATTAGCAGTAATTCAGCACCATTCCAGGTAAGCCCTGCATTTCCCTTGGAATCTTTGGTAGGGACATCTTATGCATGGTCATAACTTTATCTGGCAGTATTGAATGCCCTATTCTGTTACTTTGTGACCTAAAATTTCATCCCCTAGATTAGGCAACTTTGTCAGTTTCATTTATAGACGTTGTTCTCAAAATTCTCAAATCTTGCCATAAGTGGTCGATATGGGAGCCAAAATTATAGGAGAAGACATTGATACTTCTAAATACCATGCCACAGGAAATTTTTCTAGTCCCCTAGGATGTTATTTATGGCTCGGTGGAATGTACCTAGACCACTGCATAGCCCATATAGCATTTAACTAGTCTCAAAAAGGCCCTATTTAATAATGAGAGTTCACTTAGCTCTGTCTTCTGAGGCAAGGTCTATTTGCCAGTACCTACTGGCTAAATTCATTGCAGAGAAGTATTATAGCTGGCTAGCATCCAAAGAAGATTGACAATAATAGGTAGGGATAGCTGTCATTCTTGGTGATTGATCTCAATTTAATATAATTTTTAATTATAATTTTATTTGAGGCACCCAACCAGGGGATGGACAATACTGATACATAATGAGAAAACAAAACCCATAAATACTAAACGGAAAACAAGAACAAAATTAATACCTCCAACCAGGCAGGGAGCAGAGGACCGCTAACTCACCATGGCAGAGGGGTGGAAGGGATGGTTGATGCATCCACATGCACATCAACCACATCAGGGGAATCAGCGTTGTAGATGCGCATCGAGGCTGAGAGCAATGGCGTCAGGGCGTCAGCTTGGTTGGATCAAGGTGTATTATAAAAAGGATTGAGATGAGTAATATTGGCATCAATAATAGCTTTGACAATTCAGCCATATGATTTTCATCCTGAAGGTAGGCATCAGGAAGTAGGGAAAAACTGCTACATTTTGCCTGGTGATAGCAGTTTTTGGGTCAAATATTGATAGTTCAGCAACATTAATGGTAGAGGATTTAGCAGCTTTGACCAAATCTGTAGAAATCATAACACGCATTTTCAGGGAAATCAGGGGGGAGTTAACTACGGTTAAGCCTTTGTGGAACTCATCAACAGACTTTGTTACTGCAATATGGAGTTGGTGACAATGGGGGAGGCCACCGCTACTAAGGCAAGCTGTTGGTCATTCTGGAAGGAGATAGTATTAGGTTTATGGGCATAACATCTGGGCGGAATAGAATTGTCAAAATCTGAGGAACTAATTTTTCCCAATCATACCATCTGGGGCTTCCTCACCTTATTTGTCTACTGTCTTACTGACTATTGCACCTTATTTGTCAACCTCATCCAATAGGGACTAAGGATTTTGGTTCACAGGAATAGTGGAGGCAGGATTAGGGTGTGTGGTAGTAAGAAAATGGGGATTTGCTTGAGAGCGAACAGTTGATAAACCTGATTCTGATTGGCTGGGGTGAATTCAGTTGGGTGAACGTGGCTTGGGGCTGTGGTGGGTGCAGAATTCACACTCTGGCCCATTAAGTAAGAGCGTTGGGTGGGGGAAACAAAACACCCCATTCAGATGCCGCTGGAAAGGTTTAGAGACAGTACCATGTGAAGCGGAATGGGGGCAGGACTTTTAGAATAGTCAAATTTAAAGCAGAGGGGACAAATCTTTCAACCATTGTTGACAGCCCAAAAGAAATGCTTTGGAACATCGATGAACCCCCCTCGGGTTGGGACCATCTAGTACTAAAAAAAAAAAGAAATGCTCTGGTGAGGCTGCAATATAAGCATGTAAGGGATTTTGTTGGGCACTGGCTGAGTGATGTGGGGTGATGGTGTGAGGGGCAGCAAGGGGCTCTGCACGTTCGGAATGATAAAGATGAGATTAGGTTGAGAGCCATAAGCCATAAGCCCCAACATCAGCTTCTCATATAGAATTTGGGGTGGGAGGTGAGAATAAAAATTTGCAGATGACACCACCAATGTGGTTTCAGAAGGGAGGAAAGTACGGGTAGTAGGAATTGGGGTATTTTTATAAATCAAAGGAAAAACTTTTCTTTCTCGTTGCAAACACTTTTGCAACCCATTCAATTCAAGATTAAATCTAGTTTGATAATCTCATAGAGGGGATTAGTCTGCGCCCATGTCTGGGAGCAGTTGGGCAAGCAAGGCAAGAGGAGCAGGCAGAAGGCCCGTGGCCTCTAATGTTCGAAAATGCCCTGGAGAATCTGGCGGAATAGAAAAAAATCTAAAAAAACTGGCGGTCACAATTTCCCCGGAGATACTCGCGTGGCAAGCACAATGCAACCAGTATATCAACACGCCACATTCCCAGCCACTTTCATCGGTGGAATTCGGAGTCCGTGTGTATCTGGACATCCAAAAAACGGCCCTATGGGAAAAATTTTGTGAAGATGTACACAAAATTTTCCCAACCGCGGTGTACGTTGCACCTCACTCCATGTTGCGTGGTTGGCTGGACCTAGGTTTCAAAAGCAAAATAGCAGCAGACGAGGCTGCAGCGGTGCATGTAGTGGTTGACCTCCCCAAAGGGCAACGGGTCATCGAAACTAAATGCACCAGATGGACAAAATCAAACCAAATTTTCCTCATGTTTGACTTTTTGCCTACTACAGTAAAACGTGACATTTTGGAGCAACACCTGAAAGATGGTCTCGCCATATACAGCGAAATACAATCTTTCGAAATGCAACGTTTCACGCTGATGCCACACCTGTGCACCAGCAAAGCCATCGCAGTTCTGACCCCAACTGAGGAGATCGCGAAGGACCTAACCCAGATCCCACACTCCACCTTTATTGACATCTCAGGGCACACCACCCACCCATTCCGGGTAACCATGGACAGCGCGCCCCCCATTTGCACCCACTGTGACGCATTCAGCCATAAGGCACACACGTGCCCCATCAAAGAGGGCGTTACATTCCAAGAGCACCCCTTGGCGGCCATGGCCAGCGGAGAGGCACACTACGAACCAACCGCAAGCACCAAAGAGGCTTTCCCATGGGGAGCACAAGGCTGCTACCTATTGGTAAAGCCCATCTCCCTGCAGGAGCAGAAGAAGGTCAAGCAGGCCCATAGGACCGTGGCCAAGGAAGCGGCCTAGGTCACCACCACCATCCCACACTCACAACGCCAGGAGGACATGGAGACTTTCGTGGCAGAAGCAACTCAGGAATCCATCACCCAATCAGATTGGGAGGCCCAAGCTGAACGGGCCACTCAATCCGAGGATCCGATGGGAGATTTGATCTCACCCAATCACTGCACCCAAGCCCCAGTTGAAACTGACTTGGGACCTATCCCAACTGAAAAAAATTTTTTGCCCCACTCGATGGTGCAGCGAACTTATCCGCACCACAAAAAATTTGTCCGACGTCGGGAAAACAAAAAGCAAAGGCCAAAGCCAACGCGACTCTTTCTGCAAAAATTAACAAAAACCCCGATAGCATTGCTGCTAATACCCGCGCTGCTGTGAAAGCCCATGGGGACCTGGAAGAGGCTGGTGGGCCAGGGGCCCACCCCCTCGCACCTAAGGTGCAATGGGGGAAACCTTCACTCTAGGGACACTGAATATCGCTGGACTCAAGGCCTCCCTGTCCCGGGCTAGGAAACTGAGTTTTTTACAAAATAATTTACCCGTGGATATCCTGGCCATCCAGGAAACCCACTGTCCAAGAGGTTCTGAGGAAGCTTGGAAAACAATGCTCCTACCATCCCTATCCTTTTGGTCAAAGCACTGTGGGGTGCTAATTCAGAAAACAATTTTTTCAAATTTACATCTTCAGAAACATTCCTAAATGACCAAGTTCTCATTGTCGCCTTCTCATGGGCCAATGTTGTACACACAATCGTCAACATTTACGCCCCAAACGGTGCACAAGAGCGTCAGGAATTTCTTGTCAGTCAAATCCCTCATGCTACCCCCTGATTATTTCCTAATTGCCGACATGAACTGTTGGCTAACCTCACCAATGGACTGGTGGCCGCCCTCACCCCATGCCCCACAGGGTCACGTAGAACTACGCATTCTAAAAGCCACCCTTGGGTTAATGGATGCGCTGCCACGACATGCCCCACTGCTCAAAAACATGATGCGTCCCCACATCCACAATGGCCAATTAAGGTCCATGACCCGCATTGACCTTATTCTAGCGCTGGCGAAATTCCAACCCTACATCTCCCACTTCAAAACAATGAAAATGGAATTCTCTGACCACTGACTGGTCTCAATAACATACCACTTACCCGTCACAGTTGCAAAGGCCCCACATTGGTGCAAAATCTGCCCCCCAGAGCTTGTGTCACCAGGATTTTCCACGTGGGTGGAAGAGGCAACTTTGGCAAAATCATTTGTTGCACCGTTTTGCGCGGACCCCATTTCCACATGGGCAACTTTCAAAGAAGACACCATCCGCCACTATCGCCATCTCTCATCCAGACGCTCACGAGCCACATCGGCAGTTATATCGCGTGCACTGGCGGAATTGGCCCACTTGGAGTCCAACATTCCAGCCTCAGGATATAGTCCTGCATGGGGCCAGAAGTGGGCGGAGGCAGCAGCCCACCTCAACGCACTTGAAAGGCAACACAAACATCAGGTTTGTGTCTAATACAGGGCCACACGCATCACTAAAGGTGACAAGTGCACTGCATACTTTTTCAAAAAAATTTTGCACCACACCAGAGCGTGGCCTGCACACAGGTGCGAAGATCGGATAATTCTATTGTGGACACACTGGCCAAAGTGGCAATCAAAATGCAAAGATATTACTCCAAGTTATACCGAGCTGAACCAATTCAGCCAGCTGAAATGGCAGAATTTCTCGACAGAGCTCATATCCGCACCATTTTCTGATACCCAGAAATAATGAATTTAATTACTCCGAACAAATTATGGACTACCATTCATGGTGCGCCAAACTGAAAATGCCCAGGCCCAGATGGCATTCCATATGAGTTCTACAAAAAATATTTTAAATATATATCCCCATTGCTGCTAGCCTCACTCAACCAAAGCCTGTTGGAAATGTGCCTCCTACCAGGAGGACATGAGGCCTTTACAGTCACACTCTTCAAGAAAGGGGATAGGCTAAACTTAGCCAACTGGCGCCCCATTTCTCTAACAAACACAGACACCAAAATTTTAACAAAAATCATGGCTAACCGTTTAGGGACTGTAGCATCTGCCACCATCTCTCCAGAACAATTCAGTTTCATCCCCAGAAGGTCGATTTGAGATAACGTGCACTCTGTGGCTAATGTGTTTCAGTCCACAGCCTCTGGGGCACTTGTATTCTTGGACCAACAAAAGGCCTATGATAGAGTAAACTGGGAATACCTTAGGGCCTGCCTCCAACAATTCCGCCTACCTCCCCGCTTCATTAACTGGGTGTTGCTGCTCACAGAATCTGCAACAATGGCAGTGCGCAGCCCAGGTTTCCTAACGGAAGTAGTCCGTCCTCAAAGGGGCCTGCGACAAGGGGACCCCCTGAGCCCACTCTTATACAACTTCAGCCTTGACCCACTACTGCGAAATGTGAATGCCCAACTCACTGGGGTCCATGTGCCAGGCCAAACCCCAGTCAAGATGATGGCATTTGCAGATGATTGCGTGGTGGGGGTGTCTAATAACAAAGATGCACGCGCGCTTGAAGCCCTCATCCAGGAATACCCCCGGGTAAGCAACGCAGCACTGAACGCCTCCAAAACTGAAATCATCCTCCTTGGTTGGTTTCAGAACTTCTGGGCCCCAGCAAGTAGTTCCCAACCCAGCCCATCTGCTCGCCCAAGTCCACGCCTTACTAACTCAAAACACACCGCTCCACTGGTGCTCCCCTTTGTGCCACGACCTACCATAGGACTGGTACGCCATTTGGGCGTGTGGTTGGAGGCAGGAGGATACACGTCAGCAGTAATGGAGTGCCATATACTGGACAACGTGACGAAGAGAATCGCCTCTCTCAGAGCCCATCCTACTACCCTCACTGGCAGGGTTGTTCTTGCCAACTCTATGCTCCTATCCAAAGTCTGGTTCGGAGCCCACGCCATCCCCTTCTCCTCAAGCTTCTTCAAATCCCTGTATGCTTTGCTACAAGGTTGGCTTTGGTCAGGCCGCCCTCCACCAGTACGGCTAGAGGTCATGTTTGGCCCTCATCATCATGGTGGCATGGGCCTACTTGACTTCAAAGCCCATGCCGCCAAGATCCTAGGCACCTGGATTGCGGCCATCACTGCTCCTACACTCCCATCCCAACACTGGTCCCGCGCAGCCCGCTCCAACTTCTCCCTAGCCTTGGGCCTCAACAATCCATCAAACCCCCACTCCCTGATGAAATACCTCGCATCACACACATCAGCCACAGGTCCTCACGGGACCAAAACCCACTACAACCGAATCCTACTCTCCATGCGAAGCGCAGAGTGGAGAATTCGTATTAGTGGACATACAACCTGAAGAGGCCGCCCCTCTCCTCAGTTCACACAAGAGGTACAGGGGCTACCCATCCATGATGGCGTGATCCCCATTCGACCCCAAGTCCTATCCAGGGTGGACTACCTGGACATGATGGACATCCCTTATTCCACTGAGACCCAAAAGACTATCTGGAAATACGCACACCATCCTCTGTTGCAGCCTCAAGTCTGCTCCCATGCGTGGCGCTGCCTGAGGCGGGTGTATCGTACAGCTGAGCGCTCTAATGCTTTACACTCATCCTGTGTCGTGTGTGGCCATTATGGAACGCTGTTTCACCGCCTGGAGAAGTGCCCCACCTCTAAAGTAATATGGCGCGAAGTCCAACGTCTGCTAGGCCAGGATCAAACACATCCCTTCAGTCTGTCAAGAGATATGTTTGCTTCATCAATGGCCTCCCCCTCCCACCCTCCCTTCGTGCTCTGGTGGTTGCAATCGCCATGTGGACTATCCACACGATTGTCTTGGATGCCATCGCCGGATCCATCCCCACCCTCCATGAAGCTGTTCACAGATTCTGGTCTCATTTGGTGGATCACTTTCAAGCGTGGATGTTTAGATATCTCCCACCACGTCGCTGGCAGCTGGTCTCCTCCTGGTTCCCAGTTTGGTTCATCAAATCAGACCCCTTCCTCCACACGTGCTCAATAGTGGCTACGCCCCCTACACACGTTCCCTCCCCCTTCCCATAAGTGGCGTTCCCGCTGGCAACAAGAGATAGCATCGCTTCTCTGGGGTGCCTCCCCTGGTACTAAGTTTTGTCTCGTCTGAGTCATATTCGGAAGTGTCCATCCCATGGTCAGCCTTCCCCGCAATAAATTTAAATTTATAAATCAAAGGAGTCAATGCTACCTCTGCAGCATCCTCCTCCGTCTGAAAGCCTATGTCAAAATAGTCTTTAAAAGGGCGGAAATCATTAAAACCAGCCGGTGCAAAGGCAGTGGTTGAATGTTTGACAATTGCTTTGTCAGCATATGAGAATAAACGCCCATAGTCAACATGGAGGCAATATTTAATGTTGGACCAATAAAGGGTGAGAAGATGAGGCGAGAAAGGTGGAGGAGTGCAAGGTGGAGTGCTAAGTCCCATGGGGGGACAAATCATCCAGAAGAGTTTGGCGGGCTATTCAAGCTCATTCAAGCACGTTTCTCTGTAGGGCGGAAAATGCTGGGTGGTGGAGCATCGCTGACCCACAATGGGGCAGCAGGCGGCAGATCAGAGGACTTTAAATTGGAAATAATTGTGGCCAGACAACAGTGGATAAAATAAACCTTTTTAAAATTTGCTCAAAAGTGAGATCAAGTGGCAAAAAGTTTAGTTTATTTTATTTTATTCTTGATTATATCCTGGTCCTATATATAAAGTACCATTTATTTCTTAGTAGCGTTAATCTTGATCTAATATACTTTTTGTCCACATATTTTGCCTGGTTTATATAGAAATTGCCTGCATGATAAGCAGAGATTAGCCTTAGCAACAACATTTATTCTGCCAAGAGATTGCCTGTTATAATAACAGAGATTTTCTGTTCTAGTGAACAGAGAATTGTCTCAATGACGCCAATTCCATCAAAAAATTGTCCTACAGAGAGAAGACTCCTAGGAGATTATACTGGCGCTACTCACAGCTAATAATTGTGTAGCCTTTGGAGGACTTGACCTAAAAATTTCAAAAAAATTCTAATTCCTATCATATGAAAGAGGTTTGGAATCAGGATCTTCAGGGCCTGATAATGGCCATACATCATAGGGAGCTTAATACACTGGGCTGACCTGTCGCTGTGCCTTAACGTTGTGAACCAGAGAGATGTGACATTCTACAATTGCTGGATCCATAAGTTCTGTATGTTTTTCAACCAGTCTTAATGATCATTTAAGATATCTCTGCAAGAGGTGTTTCTCGCCACTAGAAGGTTACATGTAAACTAAAATATAATCTTCAGTGCTATAAAGGGGGTATAGTAGTCACTTGAGTGGTAACAAGAATCTTTTCCTGGAGCTACTGGCCACATATTTTTTACTCCATCTGAATTTCTATTTAGTGTTTGGGTTATTTTGTTAGAACTAATGAGAGCCAAGAGAAAACTGCGGCTGTAGGAGGTGTTTGGACACTCCCAACATAACTCCAGACTGGCAGGTGATGTCCTAACTTTAGGAAACAGCTCAAGGGAGTTGGTAGAGGCATTTTAGGTTTTCTGATTGGTGAAAATAAAGAGGACAACTATCTTCATTCTTTAAATTACTGCATCCAGCAAGTTGAACAAATAATCCCAATATAGTATTCTTCTCCAGTAACACTATTTTTCTACTTATATAATAAAAAATAGACACTAAATTTTGGAATAAGTTTTAATATGGTAAAAGTAACAATAATAATCCTACTGTCAAGACCATGAGTATGATGCCACGTATCCCTTAATTAGTTTAAATCCAGGGGACCCAAAGCTCCTGGGTTTGGATTATACCTTTTTTCTTTTCTTGTTTGAAACTCTTTGTTTCAGATTCTTCATCTGGAGAGGTAATTCCTGATAAAGATTGGTCAATTTTTACTTAAAATTGTGAGAAAAAGAGAGTGCAGCATTTTGATAAAACTGAGATTATAATGGAGATTAGGGAGGTTCCCAGTCCATTTTCAGATGGTCCAAGCCAAGATCTATAATAGTTACAAAAGGGGATTCTGTAGCAAGCTTAGTAACTAGGTCAAATAGGATTTACACGCAACATAGCTTGGGTTTAAACCCCAATATTAGGAGGTTTCGGGAGATTTCTATTTGACAAAATTAGGCGGGTATTGTCCCCAATATTAAAAGGGCTTGCAATTTTTCAGGATTTATCCCCAATACCGGTTTCAGCTTTTTTGATGGCTTTATCTAATTCCCACCATCTACCTCATATAAAATTTTTGATTTGAACATGGATCCTGACTATGCCCCTCTAAATCTTGGCGCAGGGGGAATTTGGATGGAGAAAGTGACTAT
Source organism: Massospora cicadina (assembly GCA_022478985.1). Lineage (NCBI taxonomy): Eukaryota > Fungi > Entomophthoromycota > Entomophthoromycetes > Entomophthorales > Entomophthoraceae > Massospora > Massospora cicadina. Next base: position 92,090 of record JAKSZP010000188.1, read on the forward strand.
TCCATGGTGTCAGGACTTTGGAGGAGCAACTTCAACCCAGCCCCTATTAATCAGGGCCTCAAAGCCCCCAGCGAGCTAAAAGTCCATTAAGACCTTATGTTGAGCTAAAAATGGAAAGGAGATAGGCGAGAAATGGTTATTTTATTATAATTATCCCTGAGATAATTATAGGACCTCAATGGATTAGGAATGGGAAGATTCAGAATAGGAAAGTGTCAGCATTGATTGCCAAAGATGAATACATATAAATAAATAACACAGGGGGATTGGGAGCATCCTTAGCATAAATCGCCGGTGAACCTAAAAAGAGTTAATTGATTGGTGTGCAAGCACCAGATGGATTTTGTCACAATCCAATTGAGTTTTGACATCCTTGGCATTAGTCGCCAGTGTTTAATTAATAATTATTTTAAGTATTATTGGGGTTTATCCCAAATACTTTAGATTGGGCTCAACCTAAGTTAGTGGGGAGCCCAATCTGGCATCTGCCCATAGGTGGGTCGTGACCCCTAGTCAGTGCTTCCCCCAATAAAGGGAGAGTCCTGACACATGGTTTAAAACTGTGCCCTGAACAACCTCTACAATTGAGTGTTCGTTGCCTCACTTATAAATGACTTTGTAGGGCCATACCAGTTAGTGCGCAATTTGGTGTCATGACCTCCAGGCTAGTGGTGGTAAATAAGAACTAGGTCACCTGGTTAAAAGGTGTGCAGGGGGTCATGCTTATCATTAAATTGAATAATTTCTCTATTAGATTTATCCAATAGGTTTTTGGAAGCCAGAGCCTGAAGTCAGATTATCTCATTGGCAATACTTTGCATATTAACTTTAGGGGTTCTGGGGGAGGCTTAATCAAACATAGACTGTGCTTTAGAAGGCAGATAGGGATTTCTGCCGTACAACGCTTAGAAAGACAACATCTTAGTTATTTTATGATAGCAGATCCTATAGGCCAGAACTGCACTAGATAAATATTGGGGCCAATGAAGGGGGTCAAACATAGCCATTTTCCGGAGGATTTCCATTAGAGTGCCATTTGCCCACTCTACCATTCCATTGGTTGCAGTATGGTAGGGGGTGAGAATACCCATGTGTTTCCATTAGTTCGTCTAACTCTTTCACCAGCATTGCTTGGAAATTTTGCCCATTATCAGAAAGGATGATGTTAGGGCAACCATGTTAAAGATAATCCAATTATACAAAAACGTGGCAGTAGCCTTCGCCAAAACTGAGGGGAGGGAAACTGCTTCTATCCACTTAGTTAAATGGTTCATGGCTATAAGGAGAAACCAATGACCATTAGAGGCTCAAGGGAGAGGTCCCAAAACATCAATATTAATAGTATAGAAGGGTTCACATGGTGGAACCACTGTATTTGAGGTTAGCTATTAGGTTCAGCCTGACTCTTACATAACAGGAAGGACTCTGTTGCATCCTGGATGGAAACTTCATTACTTCCCGATAATATTGAGCCTTAAGCCACTGGTAGGTTTTCCAAATTCCCCGTGGCTGAATCGCTGATGTCCCTCCAATATGACATCAGTTTAAGCTGAAGGTCATACATAGGGCACTCACATTTTAAACACAAATTTGCACGATTGGCCATTCTTGACTTAAAGATTTGCTGATCTCTTTGCTAATTCCTTTTTGAATGATTGGGGATTTTTCCTTCCATAAATGTGTTTGTGTTAGGAGGTCATAGAGTTGTTCTTCAGGGTAGGTTAAAGTTAATATGGAAAGCTGAGATAAATAATCTGCATTTTAGTTTATAGGCCCTGATTAGTGGATAATATAAAAGTCATAGTTTTAAAGTTTTAACGCCCATTGGACTAATCTACCGTTGGGGTCCTTCATTTGCTGTAGCCATCACAAGGAAGCATGATCAGTAATTATGGTGAAACGTTTCCCATATAAATAAGGTTAGAAATATGTAATATCCAGTAGGGCCGCCAAGCATTCGCACTCTGTAACGCTATAATACATTCAGCTTTAGACAAGGTCTTGCTGTAGTAGGCTATTGGATGGTCCACTAAGTTTTCATCATGTTGGGATAGTATAGATCCAATGTCTTTATCACTAGCATCGGTAAAGGAGAAAGGTTTATTGAAATTTGGGTGAATAAGTACTGGAGAGTGGTAGAGATCAGAGCAGGTCAAAGGCCAGTTGTTGCTCTTCTTTCCACTAAAAGGGTATCCCTTTCTTCAGTAGATAAACTAGAGGCTCGGAGGTGTCTGCAAAGTGGGGAATAAACTGGCAATAATATCCCACCATCCCTAAGAAAACTTGTACGGCTTTTTATAGATTTAGGGGAGTCATCTTAACAATGTCCAAATCCTTATCATCCTTTAAAGTATTCAAGCTTTAATTACCTTATGGCCCAAAAAATCCATCACTCTCTGAAAGAAAAAGAATTTTGACAGCTTTAGTTTTAACAATTTTGCTGTAATTACTGGAAGACTCGCCTGGGTTGATCTAGATGTTTGGTAAAGATTCTCAAAAATCGGTAATATTAAGATAAAGTAGCACAAAGGAGCGTTTAATTCGCTTAGGAGTCCGTCCATGGCGCGTTGGAAAGTAGCAGGGACGTTACATAACCCCTGTGTCATCTGAGTGAGCTCAAATAGTCCTTCAATCGAGATGAGAGCGCATTTTTCATGGTCTTCTAGTGACAAATCAACTTGCCAATACCTGCTGGTGAGATCCATAGCTGAGAAATAGTGGGACCCTGACATTAAGCATAAGCAATCATCTATACATGGCAATGGATAGCTGTCTTTTCGTGTAATAGAATTGAGGCAGCAATAATCCATGACAACACGGTGGTCACCATCCTTCTTCTGAATTAATAAGAGTGGGGAAGCCCATGGGCTTTTAAAAGGCAACAATAAACTGGCCTTTAAGAGTTTCTGAAACTCTAGGTCACTTGAGCTTTCTCAACTTTGGATTTTTGGCATGGCTGGGATTTGAACAAAAGAGTGAGCCTCAGTCTCACTTTGGTTAATTACCCTGGACATTTTCCCATAGTCACTTGATCCTGAGTAAAAATATCGCCATACTCCAAAAGGAGGTTTTTGACATTCTGGCATCTGTTAGAGGTAAGATTATCTCAGCCCTATTTTGACCAGAGCTATGGTGGGTAGGGGATCAAATTCAAAATTCTGTAACAATCCAAACAGTTCACATCGATGATATTTTAAATGGGACATAGTTTTACATAAGCAATATGAGCATTTTGAGGGACTTGGAGGGTATGATTCGTTAAGTTCCCTAATAAGATAGAGATAAATTTTCTATAGGCGGGATCCAAAATCCCTGTACAGGTCAAATTTTCTTTGATTAAAGGGTTTGGATGTCCACTTAGCTCCAAAATTTGATTAGGAGGGGTGAGAATCTGAATCCCCATATCCACAATAACTTGTGAGCCAGAGGGTATTGTGGTAAGATGTGGGGTATATAGAGGGATCCCACCTTTGGCATCCACCGCCTTTGGGGTAACTTATTTCCCCCCTAAGACTTGAATTCAACTTTGTAAATGGAGGACGGGTATTTGAGGAGGCATGTCCATTTTTTGGAGGCTCCTTTACTTTTTATGGAGAGTTTAATATTAATGGAATCTGATACCTTAGTTTGGATAGGTATTTTTTCCGTTTGGTTGATGATGCAATTGAATTCCCGCACCAATTGGACCCCAATTGCAACTCATAAGTATCGTTTTCTAATGCAATGGTGGAGGCTCTAATTAGAAGTTTTCTGTATTGAAGGGTAAGGCAGAATAGGCTCATATTTCCTTAGTTGGCTGATTACCAGATGTCTCACGTTCAGCTTCTTTGAATCAAGTCTGGAGCCATTTTTGTTTGGATAAGTTGGGAGAAAATACGCTAACTGGGGTACTGGTGTCAATTATCTTCAGGACTTTAACCTTATGTACAACTACCTCTACTTGAACCACCAAACATCTGAACTTAAAATTAACAGCTAGTGACTGTTGTTGGAATTTTCAGCAAATCAAGCGGAGGATTATGCCACGGCCAAGCTCAGGGCTGTTCAATGCATTTTAAAGTTTTATCTACCAGTGCCTGGCTTTCCATGATAGAGCTGACCATTAAAATTTGTTTGTGTAACTGAACAGCATAAATGTAATAAATCTGGGGATTTTTATTTGCTTGAATAGAAAGAGTTACGTCAACTTCTGCTGGCGCAGCTAACACAAAAAATCCTGTAGTGTTGGGGATAGAGCTAGATCTAGAACAAGGGTCTTGAAAACTTGATTTCCATCAGCATCAGGATCTTCTTCCCCTATACTGACTGATTTTTGCTGGCGCATAGTGAATTATGTAACAAAATTCCACAGTGTGGTTGGTTCTCTCACAGTGGGTGCACTTTAATTCAGATATAGGCAGATCAGGGGGTGTAACTGCTAGCACTTGGGGCAAAGGCTCATTATCATTAAAACAGTAGCATAGTAGGTTTGAGTAGGTCAGCGGAATTTCCAAAATCAGCTTCAATGATATGGAGGAAAGATGTCCAGTTAGACCTAACCGATTTAAGATAAAGTAGAATGTTAGGTATATTTTTAAACGGAAAAACAGCTATGATAGCATCATCTAAAGCAAGATATTTTTCTATGGCCAACGTTTAAGCTTCAAGGTAAAAACGGTGTGCAAACTCAGTGGCGGTTTCTCAACTTTAAGGCTTATACCTATATAAGTTTACTTTTGGTTGGATAAAGTTAGGTCGCTCCAAAATTCCCAGAGCAAGGCAGGCTTGGCATCATCCCAAGTCTGGCAATGCATTAGATGAGGTACCATAATGTCTCAAGCTACGCAACTATAACAGTTGGTTAGGTGTTTAAGACTTTGGGTGTCAGTGGCTTCCTCCATAGCACTTTAATATAAAAATAAGAAGGGAAGATGCTCCCTCGCCTGGGACGTACTTCTCTTTGAATGACAGTTTGAATGTGCCACTGAGGGGGTTAACAGCCAAACAATGTGAGCTGACATTGGGGGATGTTTTCACCTAAAGAGGTATTGATACTGCTGGACGTTTCATAATTTTCATAAATTGCTTTTCCGGTGAAAGTGGGATCTGCTGGTTGGCAGGCCAACCAGTACAAAGGATGGTTGACCCTTCTCATTTCGCCTTAGGCGTCAGGGCCAGCAGTGCTGGCTGACCTCTTGGAATTCACCCGCGCCATCCAGGGATCCCCCAGACTAACCCCAACCAACAGAATAAAATTAAACTAAATTAAAAGGATGTTCAGACAAAGGGAGATATTTATTGAAAGGGAATTGCCAGGTATATATACTATTTACAAAAGGGCTACTGCGCTCACTGCTAACCTATTGGCTCATTGCTGGTTCTTCCAGCCAACCACTCTCTCAGAATTCTGCTGCGCTACTCTCTTCTCTGGAGTTGACCCTCTCACCCTGATCTTCCCAATGACCTATTATTAGTTTTAGCTCATACTCAGCCTTGAGTCACCGGTGAGCCATATAAATTACTTATATAAATGTCAAAATTAAATTTGACTTAGTAATAATGCACCAGAACCTCTTCATTCACTTGCTTAACTCAGAATATCTCATCTTTTTGCTGACGGCACATTTCAGTTCCTAGTCAATATTCAAAAAATCGCCTTTCTTGAGAAATAATTGATCTAATAAATATGAAACACTGAAAACAACCTTGGCCACCTTGAATTTGGGATTGTCAGTTTCCGCCAACGTTGAATAATTAAACCAAGTAGTCATCCTTGACTATTAGTCGATGATGATCTGAATATCAAATTGGGCCATCAATTGCCCCTCTCTAATCCTAACTTCCAATCTCAGTGGAATACTTGGATTTGGCTCGACCCAATTTGGGGAGCAACTACCTAGTAATCACAAACCATAAAACTTCAGTCAATAAGCCATTCCACTGGGATTGGCTTATTACAATACCAAAATTTGTTAAATCATTGGAGGAATCCATCTTGTTAAAACTTGACAATAAGGGTAGGGTCCACTTTATTTTTTAAGGTGTTAATATCCTTAATTATTGAGTCTACTCAATCATGAGTGGCATGAAGGGCTGATTTTGTGGCAATGAAAAGAGTTGACTGTCAAATTTTACTTTTGAGCTCAGTACGCGCATCCCAAAGTTCAAGTTGGTGTTGCTTAAGGGTGAGAATATTTTGATCCATCCCACGCATCATAGCGGGTAAATTTATTAAGAGTTTAAGGCGTTCTTGATCTAAAAAAGGCTTATTGTTGGACAATTACAAGTCTGATAAAGTAATAAGTATACTTTAGTTTATTATAAGTATGAAACCACCCAAAAGACCCTGGCTGATTCTTGGTGAAATCCCTCAAATTGGGGCAAATCTATTCCATCCAATTCTCAGCCAAATCTTCCAGATCTTAGTTATCAGGTTGTGCAAAACTGCAGCCAAATCCATGAAGTTATGCCGAGGCTCCTCCCTAGTCCTCAACAATTCAGTTCAAATGCTTAGGCGGAGACCATTTCCTCTTATAGGGGTGGAGGGGTCCTGCAAGGTGAAAACATTTTCTCACCCAATTATTGGGTTATATAGTAAATCTTTGGTGAACGGACTAGTCCTACACAGTATTGGCCCACCATCAGCCATTCCAATGAAGCAAAGTAAGACTCAAGAGCTCCAATAGGTTGAATCATGTTATCTATTAATTTGGACATTCCTAGCCTGATCTGAACTTTTGCCTCGCCACACTTAAATACTAAGCAGCGTGATCATTGTAGGGTTTGCTTTTTACCCCCTCGCTGCAACTAAAAAAATATATAAAAATCCAACTTTCATAGTAGTATAAGTGTTTTATTTTTCTAATATAAGTGGAGCAAAAATCCCTGAATCAAATATCTCATCAGTTGAGAATATTATTTCTTCTGCAGAAATATTGTTGATATTGGGTGCAAAATTTACCAGTGAGCGTCTTAACAGCCTAAAATCCAACACTGATGCCAAATTGTTATAATCCATTTTTTGTTTATTTTATATTTACACCAGGGAACTTACAGTGCACCTGGCGGGTAGCACTAGTTTTTGTTGGGACCATGGGTATGATACCATGTATTCCTTAATTATTTGAAGCTAGGGGACATGAAGCTTCTGGGTGTTGGATTATACCTTTCTTGTTTTTATTGGTTAAAAAGTCTTCATTTTAGATGCTTCATCTGGAGAGGTATTCAAAATAAAGATTGGCTAAATTTTTTACTTAAAATTGCAAAAAAGAGAATACAGTTTATTTGCTTAAAATCAAGATTATAAGGGAGATCAGGGAGGTTACCCGGTCAATTTCAAATGGTACAAGCTAAGATCTATAATGGTTTAAATTAGGGATTCTGTAGCGGGCTTAGCAACTTGGTCAAATAGGATTTGCTCACCACATAGCTCAGGTTTGAACCCCAAGATTAGGAGGTTTTGGGTGATTAATATTTGAATGAATTATGCGTAGATCATCCTTAATATTAGTAGGGCTCACAATTTATCAGGGATTATCCCTGATACTGGTTTCAGCTTTTTGATGACTCAAGTTAAATTCCCATCATCTACCTCATCCAAATCTTTGATTTGGGCATGAATCCCAACAACTAAAACATTATTATTAGCATGGTGCTGGTTATGTTGTTCTGGAGAGAGAAGGGAGTTACTAAGCCAAATTAAATGTTAAGGAACGGTTGCCAATTTATATACCATGCTCAACATTTTAAACATTAATTCCATAACCTTTAGTATCATGAATTATTGCTTAGATTAATTTAAAATAGTAACAATATTGGGTAAATTTACTGCGCTATTTTTGGGTCATTTTTACTAATCTAAAATGTCTAAATTCATTTAGCAATTCTGATATTCAACGTCTGGTTTGATTCCCAATTTTGGCCTTTTTTACTTTTTACCCAAATTTGACCCATTGGATAAAGTTTCACATTCAGGTTGAATTCTTATTGAACTACCTGTTGTGGATGGGGACTGGGGACTGTTTTATTGTTATTCTTAAGTTTTTAAAATATACACAGAGTTTTCTGATTTTTCCTTAGTAGTACTCTGCAGGTTTGGAGACAAAAGTGGCTTGGGAGTTGGTAGGGGGAAAGAGCCTAGAAAACATATATTGGAAGCAGCTCCCATAATTCATCCAGGGTATGCCCTTGGTCAGAGATCTAGGTATTTTTCAAGTCCTTAGGGTTGAGCCTTTTTGTCCTGAAATGGTGCATGACCTGGTTTAGCTTGATAGCCATAACCAGTGGCCTTACAATTTTTAAGGAAATTGAGGTTGGGTCATAATTAGTTATTTTTAATGCTAGGCTAATTTCACACAATAAGACCATACTACCATCAATGGTAGTTTATTGCTTAATAAGCCTGAGTTTGAGTTTAGACTGAAGGCAAATATATGGAATTGGTAACATGGAAATTGGAATGCTGATCAAAGTTTCCTGTTTTAAATTTAAGGTATGATAATCTATCTTAGTTAGTAGGATAGGTTGTTAATTTTAACGCTTCTGATGAAAAGAATTGTAAACCAACTAGCTAATTAATATATTCCAAAATGGAATCCTTGACCTTAACCAAAATTGAGCCAAGGTGAATTTTAGATTAAAGAGGGCGTCCAACTTGATACTTTTATATTTTGCAACAACTTTCTTCTTTTTGCATCAAACAAAATATTATGCTTTTTTCATGACAAACACAGGATTCAGTTGTCATTTTCCATCTCAGTATACATTCATCTATAACTTTATGTTAGTTTTTAAGAACAATTTTCTCTCATCTAGTCAAGTTAAAAACCTTGGAAACTAACCAACAAGGCAACTTAAAAAAACTCAGACTGTTTACATCAAAAGTTGGTCTACCAAAGTCTTTTTTACCTAAAAGCTATAACTTCTATGTTTATTTAACAGAGGCAAGCTGACCAGAGAACGTGCAATACTGAAACTGAAACTTCAAAATTAAACCAACTAATAAAAAGATGAATTGACTGGCCTTTTCAGGCATCAAGACACAAATTGAAATGAGAAAATTACCCACCAGATGATATAGCGGAGAGCCACTTAGCCCATCATGGTGGAGGTGGAGGGGGGATCAAGAATTTTATCATTGGGCTCAGCATTGTAGAGGCAGATCAATGCTGAGAGTAAGGGGGTTGGGGCATCTGCAGGATGAGGGTCGAGGTGGAGTAGATAGTTGTTTAGATCAACAATTTGGGCCTGGATTAAAGCCTCTATGAGCACAGCAACATGGTGTTCAGCCTGGATGTGGGCGTCAAGAAGTTGTTCTAACTTTACAGTATATGCTCTTGTGGTGCGTTTGGATGGGGAAAATTCTGCCAGTTCAGTGACATGCTTGACAGCGGTGGTGGCAGCTTTGTGGAGGCATTAGATTTCCTCTTTTGTGGTAGGAGGAAAATTGGAGGGGAACAAGGGTGTGAAGCCCTTTTTTAAATTCTGTAACAGATTTTGCACACAGTATTTGAAAATGGTGATTATTGAGTGCAGCCACCGCAACTGCAGCAAGGTTGTGGTTGCTTTGGAAAAAGAATCTGGGTTTTGGGAGATATCAGTTGGTCAGGGCTGAGGTATCAAAGTTTTAATTCAGATAAGGTGTTAAATCAATTGGGTAACTCGATGGTGGGATAATTTCGCCAGATTTGGTAAATTTCTACAATAATTTCCAGGAGTTTTGGTTGATTTGGAAAGATATGTTTGTAGGTGATTTTAGTTTAATAGGTTTTGGGGTGGGTGATTTTCTGGATTAACAGTGGTTCAAGACTGCACTTAATTAGTTGGTATGGGTGTGCATTGGCCAGATTGGGTTTGAGGTGCTAAATTTTGCTTCTAATTCGAGTGCATGGCCTGTAGGGGTGGGGGCAGCCAAAATCCCCACTTTAACACTGTTGATGTAACCTCATGGGTGGAGTTGGCCATGTTCACAGGGTGTGAATCATATTGACTTACCTTTTTGGTGTGGTCTAATTCATAGCAGAAGAGGAAAATTGTGCGACTGTTGTTGGTGTGGGCCCAAAAGAAATGGTCAGGTGTGGATGGGATATAGGCATGCGGTGGGACGTGCTTGGCCATGTTAAGCTGGTGGGGGGTAATGGTGGCCATTGCCCAAGGTGCCATGAGGCATTCAGCACCACTTGGGACAATTAATTGGAGGATAGGGTTTTCACCTTATGTGGACAACCCTGACATCAACTCAGCATAGAGTGTTTGAGGGGGAAGGTGTGAGGGGAGGTTCACAAAGGTTACCACAAGTGTGGTATCATCTGGGAGGCGTGTTTGGGTGGTGGTAATGGGGGCGTTTTTATAAATTAATTGCATAGCTGCAGCAGCAGCTGCATCCTCTTTGGTAAAAATCCAATATCAAATAGCCCTTGTATGGGTGGAAGTCAATAAACCCTGCTGGTGCAAAGGTGTCCATTGCCAGCTCCATTATTACTTTGTCAGCATATGGGAATAGATGTCCATACTTGACATGGAGGAAAAAGTGAATATTGGATTGGGGTAGGCTTAGGGGGAAGGGGGCAGGTTGGGTGGGCTTGTGTGAGGTGGAGTGCTAAGTCCTTTAAGGGGACATAGCAGCTGGATATTAGGCGGACTGGTGAGCCAGTCCACATATGTTTGCCTGCTGGGTGGTAAATGTTATCAAGTGGAGCACCGCTGCCCTATACTGGGGCAACAGGTGGTGGGTTTAAGGACATAAATTTGGAGATTGGCGCTGAGGAGGTGGTGGAAAATCAACTTGTTTTTATAAAAATCACTTGAAATTAATGTTGAGCGGAAAGATAGATTAAGCTAAATTTATAGAAAATTATAATTTTTTCTGTTTGTTAGTAAAAATGATGGCCATCTGGGCACAAATGGGTATTTAAGCTAGTATATCATTTCTTAAATTACATATATAAATGAATTTTGTTTTTGTTCAAAATTAAAAAAATCTTTTGTTTGGCTTCAATGAAAAATGAAATTATTAAAATTTCAAAGGATGTTTAAGATATCCATAGCTATTATACTAGTTTTTTTATATTTTAATTAAGGTTGATGGTTTCTATTTTGAACATGAACATACACTAAGTTTATCATTCTCCACTGATTAACTATGATTACAAACTTGCCATCCAAGATCTTGGGTTTCATGGATCAGTGCCTTGTTCAATAAATAACTTCCAGGCTCTAATAGCATCATCAGTTAATAGAACAAACCAAATCTGGTAAACTGTAAACTATTGTAAGTCCAGGGGAACGTCCCCTGCGTGTAGATCGGTCACTCTTCCCATTTCTGAGCAAAAAGGGTCCGATGAGGGTGGCCATACCCCTCGTCACCCAGGGTGACCTCGCCCACAGGGTAAAAGAGCGCTGGTTAATAGCCTTCCCTCTTCAGACCCCTCTCCCCTGGTACCTTCGCTCACCTTGGCTGAACTCATTAGCCAGATTAAGGAAATCTGTGCTGAGATCACCAAATTAAAATTGATTAGTCCAAAACTGATGGTAATCAAGCTGGACAATCAGAATCCGCATAGTTAAGAAAGGATGAAGACTGAATAATTGGCCATAATTGCTGACAATTTTGATTTGCCCAGCAGTGTGATCAAAATTAACCCCCTCTTGAAATTTTCAGGGATGATCCCTGATGTGCAGCTCCCATCTGGCAAATTGGGAGTTGCAGCCAACGCAGCACTTTCGACCAAACAAACAGTCTAGCAACTGAGCATTGGTAGGTTGGGCATCCCAAACCTATCCTAACCAAGTGGGACTGTCCTATGTGGGGGTGGCCCTGGGGATTCTGTTGCTCGTCAGACCAGATCATTGTTCTGACTGCTGGAAATGCAGTCGAGTCTCAGTTCAGGCATTTGAGGTCAAACCAACAGCAACTCAGCCTGCCGCTGAATCCTTCAATGTCAGTTTCTATTGAGCTTATCTGACCCCATCCCTGAATAATTTTCCAATTAGGTCAAACTTGAGAGACCTGATCCCTGCTTGTTTCTGCATCAATTGACCACTATTTAATCAGTTGCATTGCACTAAGAAACTTGCTGGTCAATTTTCTTCCTTTATTTTCTATTAATAAATCCTTTTCCCCGACTTTATTTTTTATGCTAAAAAATAAACTGCCCTTTTCACCAGCACTCCAACACCCCTCAGGGTTATTGGCTGTATTTGTATGATATTTCATTATGTGGCTGTATGAAATTATGGCTCATTGGCAAGTAGTGGCAAAACTCCTCTCTAGTTTCATATCTGTCGCTCCATCAGCAGTGCCTTTGGCATTCTGGTTCACCATTCAGGTGCTCCATCACCTAGGCTAGCAGGCTGGTCTACTTTCTAACTTGCTGTTTGCCTGACATAATTGACCAACCATTGTACCTAACCATTACCGCCTATCTTAATGATATTGGCACAGCAATGGTCCCCTCTTTCTGACTGACCCAGGTCTTGAATAAATTTTACTCAGGTTATGTTGGCTGGGTACCATTCAAAATGTACAATCCACATCTCATAGTTGCCGTGGCTATCATGCCCATGTCAGTATGTTCTGAATATCCAGCTTGTGAAGGGTTTACTCCCACTATGAACCTAGTGGTTTCCCATGACTCTCCTATCATCTCTTTGGTATTGCTGGATTCAACCACAGCTACCAATAAAAGGAACCTCGCTTACTTCCTACTACTAATGAAGATTAGTGTCAGGTCCCATCTCGTTTCCTTTGAGGCTTTGGTGGTGTAAGTCCTGGGGAATGCCCTCTGGCTGTTGATTGGGCCATCTTCCCATTCCCAAATAAAAAGACACCAAAGAGGATGGTGATACCTCTCGTTACTCAGGGCAATCTCGCTCATGTAGTAGATGAGCAATGGGTAACAGCCCTTCCACTTTGGATCCCATCCCCAGTACCCACGCTCACCTTGGAAGAACTGTTATGGGGAATTAATGAAATTTGTGCTGAAAATGCCAAATTGAAATTGTCCAGATCAAATTCAAGTGGCAACCTGGCCAATGGCTAAAACTCAAATGGTTGATTAGGCATGAAGACTGAGGTATTGGCTGGACTGCCCGATGGCTCCAATTTGATCAATAAGCTGATAGAGTTAACATCAGGCGCCATCAACAAGGGTTTGAAGCCCTTTGTTGTTAATTTGGGCGTTGCACCTGATGTGATGCCATTGACTGAATGAATGGTCCAGTGACCGAGCGCGAGCGGGTTGGGCATCCTGAACCTGTTCCAAACCAAATGGACCCGCCCCTATGTGGGGTGGCCTTGGGAGATTCCCGTCACCTATTGGGCCAAACGCCATCACACCAATCACTGGAAATGTAACAAGTTCCAATTTGGATGTTTGAGGTTGAACTGATAGCAACTCAGCCCACTGCCAAATTTTGCGATGTCAGTTCTCAAGTAACAAAATCCTCCATTCCTGAACAATTCACCGGTTAGGTCAAAATTGTGGGACCCAATCCTGGCTTCGCCACTACCCCAATTGACCACTATTTAATCAGTTGTATTGTACTGAGAAAATTGTTGGTCGATTTTCTTTCCTAAATTCCTAAGAAATATCCTTTCCCAAAAATTAACTTTTATATGTTGAAATTAAGCCAGCTTATCCGCTGATGGTCTTATACCCCTCGGTGTTAACGGCCATGTGCATCTGGTACTTTATTTTGTGCCTATATGAAATCCTGGCTCACTGGCAGATATTGGTGGAAACCCTTTCTGGTTCCATATTCGTCATATCAGCAGCAGTGCCCCAGGCGTTCTGGCTTGCTGTTTGGATGCTCTGGCACCTGGGCTGGCAGGTCAGTCTAATTCTCACTTGCTGTTCGCCTGACATAATCAACCAACCATTATTCTTAGCCATTTCCACCTTTCTCACGTGGGTAAGCGCAGCAATATTCCTTCTTTCCAACTGAGACAGGTTGTAAAGAAGATGATCTCTGACCACATTAGTCCACTCACACTCAAACCTCCAAAACCATACCCCATAGTTGCTGCAGTTATTTGCCCATTGGTTTCCCCAGATCCCATCACCATCTCTTTGGTATCACCGGATTCATCCACAGCTACCAAGAAGGAGAACTACGCTTACTTCTTGATACCCATGAAGATTAGCGTTAGTTCTCATCACGTCTCCTTTGAGGCCCTGGTGGACACTGGAGCTGCGGGAAATTTTATGAGTGTTAAATTGGCGCAACAATTAAAGCTGGAAATGGATGCGGGCTCCTCAATAATTGTGGCCTCATCTGCTTATCAGCCCTCATATATCGTTCGTTGATCAGTACCTTTTTCAATCCACCAGTTCAACTTCTGCTATCACTTTTCAGCTATGCTGGACTTGGTGTTTCCGGTGATCTTAGGTTTGGGGTGATGGCATCAACAACATGTGAAGATTCATTTAGAATCTTCTATGCTGTTGTTTACCAATGATCATTTGGAGGGAGAATTCCCTTTTATTGACACCCTCAAGAAGGTACAAGGAACTAGCTCTATCACTACCTTAGTCACTGCTGTGGGAGTTCTGACCAATTTCCCCAAAAACTTAATGCGCTATTGGAGAATCTTCAATATGGAAAAGGCGGAGTGCCTGCCTAAACACACCAGTATGATTGTGGGTTTTGAATGATCGTGGAGTTGGTGAACATCAACTGCCCGTTGTATCCCCATACAGCGGAGGAAGAAGTTGCACTCAATACCTGGTTGGACGATTTGTTGAGAAAAGTTTGGATGTTCAAAGAGACCTCACCCGTCACCTCCCCCATTGTCTTCGCCAAAAAAGCAGATGGTTCTCTCTGTCCCTGTGTGAATTACGGTCATTTGAACAAAATATCAGTTACTGATCCCTATCCATTGCCTCTGGAGCAGACAATCAGTCATGCAATCGCCAAATCCCATGTGTTCTCGAAGCTGGATCTGGTGAATGCTTTCAACCAAATTTGGGTAATGGAAGGGCAGGAATGGTTAACAGCAATCCAGATGAAATGGGGCATTTTCCAATTTTGGGTAATGCCTTTCAGGCTGAAAAATGCCCCCGCTACATTTCAACGGATGATCAATAATGTATTGGGTGACCTCTGGTTCACCTGTGCTATTGCATACATCAAAAACATTCTGGTCCACTCCCCAACTCCTGAACAACAAGCAATCGACTTGGAAGCAGTGGTGGTTGCCTTTCATAAGGCAGGATTGTTCCTTAAACCGTCCAAGTGTGAGTTTTATAAAGAAGAGGTCACCTTTCTCAGAAACTTGGTCCTTAAAGATGGTGTCACAATCCCTCCCAATAAGTTGGATGCTATCCAGGAGTGGCCAACTCTGACTACCCAGAAACAACTTTGGAGTTTCTTGGGAACCATTATCAACTTAAAAAGTTTCCCCCGAACTCTCTCAGCTCGCCTCCCCCCACTCCACCCACTCACAGGGAAAAATGTACCTTTTCGTTGGATGGACAAATGCCAGCAGGCATTCAAATCGATTAAAGAGTGTTTGTATCCCCTCCCATTTTAAAACATGCCAACCCCACCAAGCCATATATTGTTGCATGCGATGCATCATCAGTAGCTGTTGGAGCGGCGTTGCTCCAAGAGCACGATGGCTTGGAACACCCAGTCACCTACCTTTCCCAAAAGTTCACCTCTATGGAAGAGACTTGGGCTATTTATGACAAGGAGTTGGCAGCCGTTTCATGGGCCCTAACTCATTGGAGGTACCTATTACAGGGTACCCAACATGAACTAACAGTTCGCATGGATCACCAGGCCCTGTTGTACTTTCATAAACCCTAAAAATTGGCACACTGGCAAGCCCATACTATTGGGACCTGTGTAGTCTTAATTTCAAATATGAATTCATAAAAGGGGCATTAAATGTACTTCCCAATTTTCTCTGCCGCAGCCCCACCCACAGTTCCACGGAGCTGGAAGAAGTAGATCTCGTTACTGTAATTCCTACCACCCAAATCTTGTCAATTGTTCCCCCTGTCATTTCTTCCATCACTCTGGACCCCGACGCTCCATTGGTTGCTCAGGTCTTAGCCAGTCAAATGACCTGCCCTGAGGGCGTGGAGTTGATCGAGCAGTTATCTCACCAGAAGCATAAACACTCCCTATATTCACTGAAGGAGGGTATTATTTATTTTAGATCTCGCATTTGGGTTCCCCCTCTTTCCAAAATGAGGTATTTTGCGCTCATCACGACCCCCCATGGTTGGTCACCCTGGTTCTAAGAAATGCATCGATTTGATCAAATAGATCTATAATTGGGCAGGTTTGATAAAAGAAGTTCTGGGCTGGATCGCTGATTGTGTTACTTGTGCCAGGGTCAAGTCAGATCACTCTGGTAAAAATGGCCTCCTGCACCCCTTACAGCAGGTGGAGGATCCATGGACATCAGCTTCTGTGGATTTTATCATCGAGCTCCCCTGTTCTAATGGGTTCACAGCAGTGATGGTAGTGGTGGATCACTTTACAAAATTTTCCCTTTTTATCCCCTGCACTTCCATGATTACTTCTGAAGAAACTGCCCATCTTTTCATACGCCATGAATTTTTGACGTTTGGTCTCCCTAGGAGATCATCAGTGCCCGTGGTTCCCAGTTCACTACGCAGTTTTGGAGTGAGATCCTATCAATCCTGAAAATATCCCCTGTCATTCCACAGCATATCATCCTCAGTCTGACAGCCAGACTGAGCGGGTCAGTCAAGTTCTTGAACAGTATCTGCGTTGCTATGCTACAGCCGCGCAGGATACTTGGTCCAATGATCTCCCCCTCACCCAATTTATGTACAATAATGGAACCCACGCGTCCATGGGGTTTTCTCTTTACAAAGCAACGTTGGGTTATAATCCTTTATTTTCGGTTGGACCATGCTTGCAGCCAGAGGTTCAAGCTGCCATGAACCATGCTGCTCATATTAGATTGACTCAAGGCTTAGTGCGGGAACACCTCACTAAAGCTATAGACAACTACAAGCGGTTCATGGACTGGAAACATCTTCCAGGCCACGAGTTTACGAAGGGTTCTTACATTATGCTCAACACCCATCACTTAAAAATCCAGGCCCCTTCCCGCAAGTTTGCCAGCAAACATTTAGGACCTCATTTGGTAGAAAAGGTTTTGGGTAATGGGGCGTTATGACTGAAGCTTCTCACGCATTGGAAGCAGCATCCCATTTTCCATGTTTCCCAGCTGTCGCCCTTCAAGAAGCGCAATTCCCACAGAACTGGAACCAATTATCGTTGATAATGAAGAGGAGGCTGAGGTAGAAGCTACCCTGGCATCCCGGAAATCCTGACATTCTGTACAATATCTCATGGCCTGGAAAGGATATCCAGCCTATGAAAACAGTTGGGTCAAGGAGCGCGATTTTGAAAATTGTATGTACCTGGTTGATGCGTTTCATTTATCCCACCCTGAAGCTCCCCGTCCCGCCCCAGAAAGTCACAACTATTATGTAGATCAAATTACCCAAGGTGCACAAGAATGTGGCTCTGGTGCAGTTTCCCGGTGGGAGTGCCATCCCTTTGGAAAAAGGAAAGGGTAATGTAAGTCCTGGGGAACACTCTCTGGCTGTTGATTGGGCCATCTTCCCATTCCCAAATAAAAAGACACCAAAGAGGATGGAAATACCTCTCACTACTCAGGGCGATCTCACTCATGTAGTAGATGAGTGATGGGTAACAGCCCTTCCACTTTGGATCCCATCCCCAGTACCCACGCTCACCTTGGAAGAACTGTTATGGGGAATTAATGAAATTTGTGCTGAAAATGCCAAATTGAAATTGGCTAGATCAAATTCAAGTGGCAACCTGGCTGATGGCTGAAACTCAAATGGTCAATTAGGCATGAAGACTGAGGTATCAGCTGGACCTCCCGATGGCTCCAATTTGATCAATAAGCTGATAGAGTTAACATCAGGCGCCATCAATGAGGGTTTGAAGCCCTTTGTTGGTAATTTGGGCGTTGCACCCAATGTGATGCCATTGACTGAACGAACGGTCCAGCAACTGAGCTGGGCGGGTTGGGCGTCCTGAACCTGTTCCAGACTAAATGGACCTGCCTCTATGTGGGTGGCCTTGGGGGATTCCCATCGCCTGTCAGGCCAAACGCTGTCATGCCAACCATCAAAAATGTAATCGAGTTCCAATTCAGACATTTGAGGTCAAACTGATAGCAACTCAGCCCAATGCCAAATTTTGCGATGTCAGTTCTCAGGTAACAAAACCCCCTATTCCTTAACAATTTGCCAGTTAGGTCAAAATTGTGGGACCCAATCCCAGCTTCACCACTACCCCAATCGACCACTATTTAATCAGTCATATTGCACTGAGAAAATTGTTGGTCAATTTTTCTTTCCTGAATTCCTATTAAAATATCCTTTCCCAAAAAGTGATTTTTATATGCTAAAAATTAAGCCACCTTATCTGCTGGCAGTCTCGTACCCCTCAGGGTTAACAGCCATGTGCATCTGGTACTTTATTTTGTGCCTAGATGAAATCCTGGCTCACTGGCAGATATTGGTGGAAACCCTTTCTGGTTCCATATTCTTCATATCAGCAGCAGTGCCCCAGGCATTCTGGCTTTCTGTTCAGATGCTCTGGCACCCGGGCTGGCAGGTCAGTCTAATTTCTACTTGCTGTTCACCTGACAGGCGGATACTGGAGCTGCGGACAATTTTATGAGTGTGGAACTAGCCCAACAATTGGAGCTCAATCTAGATGTAGGTCCTTTGGTGATGGTTACTTCTTCAGCCTACCAGACCCCTATTTAGTCTGATGGCCAGTTTCATTCTCAGTACACCAGTTCAGCTTTTGCAATCAGTTTTCAGCAATGCCAAACTTAGTGTTTCCAATTATCTTGAGGGTTGGATGGTGGTGCTGGCAACATGTTAAGATTCATTTGTAGTCTAATATATTGTCATTCACCAATAATCAAACAGAGGAAGAGTTTCCCTTAGTTAATAAACTCAAGAAAACACAAGGCCGCAGCTCCATTACTTCCCTCATTTCCCCTTTGGGCCTTCCATCTGATTTTCCTAAAGTACTAATGCATTATCAAAGTATCTTTGATTCTGAGAAGGCGGACTGTCTTCCCCTCACGCAAAATTCGATTTAGGATTCTGAACAACAGTACAGTTGGTGAACATCAACTGCCTGTTGTACCCACAAACGGCAGAAGCAGAGGCTGCTCTTAACACCTGGTTAGACAATATGCTCAAGAAAGGATGGTTGTTCAAAGAGATGTCGCTAAATGCCTCCCCCATCATTTTTGCCAAGAATGCCGATGGTTCTCTCCATCCCTGTGTGGATTATGGTCACCTAAATAAAATTACAGTAATCGATCCCTACCCTTTACCCCTTAAGCAAACTATCAATCAAGCAATTGCAAAGTCCTGCATGTTCTCTAAGCTTGATCTCATCAATGCCTTAAACCAAATAAGGATAATGGAGGGTCAAGAATGGCTTGCTGCAATTCATACCAAATGGGGTATCTTTCAGTTCCACATAATGCCCTTTGGGCTGAAGAATGCGCCAGTCACCTTTCAAAAATGATCAATAGTATGCTGGGTGACCTCCAGTTTACATGTGTGTTCACATATATTGATGACATCTTGATTCATTCCCCAACTCTCAAACAACACGCTAAAGACTTAGAAGAAGTTGTGGCTGCTTTTCACAAGGCGGTCCTATTTGTCAAGCCTTCAAAATGTGAGTTTTATAAGGAAGAAGTTAACTTTCTTGGGGACCTTGTCTTAAAAGATGGTTATGTGATTCCACCAAATAAGTTAGATGCTATCCGCGAGTGGCTAACTCCAACAACCCTGAAACAATTATGGAGTTTCTTGGGTACCATTACTTTCCTAAAGAGATTTTCCCTGCTCTTTCCCAGTTGGCTGCTACGCTCCACCCCCTCATGGGTAAGAATGTACCTTTCCGTTGGACCTCAAATGCCAGCAGGCGTTTGAGGCAATGAAAGAAGTATTCTTATCACCCCCTATTCAAAAACACATGGACCCCTCAAACCATATATTGTCGCTTGTGATGCTTCAGCAGTTGCTGTTGTGGCAGTTCTGCTCCAGGAGCATGATGTCTTAGAACATCCGTTTGCCTACTTTTCCTGAAAGTTCTCTTCAACTGAGCAATCATGGGCCATTTACAATAAGGAATTGGCAGCTGTAGCATGGGCATTGACCCATTGGCAGTACCTGTTACAGGGTTCTTAACATAAGTTAACTGTGCATACAGACCATCAAGCTCTTTTATATTTCTGCAAACCACAAAAATCGGTACACGGACAGGCTCTTACCTATCAGTATATATGCAGTTTCAATTTTAAATATGAATTTGTGAAAGATGCATTAAATGTGCTTCCTGACTTTCTGAGTTGCAACCCAGCCCATTGCCCCACGGATTTGGAGGAAGTGGACTTAGTTACCATGATCCCCACCACCCAAATTCTATCTATTGTTCCGCCTGTGGTCTCCTCAGCAGATTTGGCTCTGGATGCTCCACTCATTTCATGGGTTTTGGCAGCTCAGTTGTCCAACCCCAAAGAAGTGGAGTTACTCAATCACTTATCCCTCAAGCACACAAACATTCCCTGTATTCTTCAGTGAGGGGTCTCATTTATTTTAGATCGCAGGTTTGGGTTCCTTCTTCTCTTAGAACTAAGGTGTTTCATGTGCATCACGACCCTCCCATGATTGGCCATCTGGGCAACAAGAAATGCATTGAATTGATCAAGCAAACTTATAACTGGGCGGGTTTAACTAAGGAAGTTCCATCCTGGATTGCTGATTGTGTTACCTGTCATGGTCCCATGACATCATAAATAGGGACTGACACCAAGGACAAGGCTGGGCGCTAAGAGGACCAGAAGGTGAAATTACAGGTCCGCCCAGACTTGAAGCATACCCTAGACCAACGCTGGGTATTGTCAAAATATGCCCAGGTTGGTACTAGTGGGTTGCCAAGTGCCCAGCCCCTGACGTCAGGCCAGGCGTTAAAATGAACAATCTACCAATTAAACTTGTACAGTTCAATTTGGTTTGTCAAGGAACAGGGTTTTGAAACCTATTCCATTTATGAAATCTCGCGCTCAGGTCAAATCCAACTTCAATAGATCACTTGAGTGAAGTTGGTTTTGGCCTATTCAACTAATTCAGATGGCAGTGTTGCCCTATTGGTGAGTCAGTGCTTGGGCCCACTGCGGCATAACCCCAATTCCCCCATTCAAGTTTAAATAGGTTTTCCCCAACCAACATCCTTGTTGGTCGACTTCCAAAATAAAAATACCCCATTTTTACTATTTTTTATGTTATTCCAAATGATCCTGTGCGCGGACCCCTTCGAGGAGGTCTCACACTCCATCAAACTTGCCATGTTAAACACAATATGACTATCACCTCATGCGCCATTGGTTCATCCAGGTCCCCTTCCAACCTGGGTTGTTTACCCCTTCTCTCAACGTGCGCCGTGTCATTTTTAGCAGTTTATTGATAGCATTTCTTTGCTTAAAATGTTATTGCTCTAGCACCCTCTGCTGGGCAATAATTGTTTTATTTCTAACGGCTAGTTCCCTAACGTTGGGCTTGTGCAATGAGCACTGCCACGCTGGGAACTGGAGAGCTATAGACAATTTTTAACATTACCTGTACTCAAGCAAAGTCAGACCGCTCAGGAAGAAATGGCCTCCTACATCCCTTACAACGGGCGGAGGGTCCATGGACATCAGTGTCTGTGGATTTCATTGTCAAACTCCCCTGTTCAAAGGGGTTTACAGAAGTGATGGTTGTGGTCAATCATTTCAGCAAAATTCTTTCTTATTTATATCCCTTGTGCTCTCATGATCACGTCAGAATAAACCACTCACCTCTTTGTACACCATGTGTTCTCTATGATTGGTCTTCCGCAGGAGATCATCAGTGACCGTGTACCTCAATTTACAGCATGGTTTTGGATTGAGCTTTTGAATATTTTAAAAATCACCCCCTGCTGATCCACCACATACCACCCCAGTCTGACGGACAAGCCAAGCGGGTTAACCGAATTTTGGAACAGTATTCGTGTTGTTACATGTCAGCCACACAAGATACCTAGGCCGATGACCTCCCTCTCACCCAATTTGCCTATAATAACGGTACTCACGCTTCTACAGATTTTTCTCCCTATGAAGTGATGTTGAGTTATAAGCCCCTCTTTCTCAGTCAGTCCCTGTCTGCATCCAGAGATCCCTGCTGCCGCAGATCATGTCAAGCATATTTGGTCTACCCAGTCTTTGGTGTGTGAGCATCTCACAAAGGCTATCAATGATTATAAATGGTTTGCGGATTGTAAATGACTTCCTGGCCATGATATCATGGTGGGCTCACATGTTATGTTAGATACTCGCCATCTGCGGATGCAGGTGCCTTCCCAAAAGTTTTCAAGCAAGCGCTCAAATCCCCATCTGGTAGAAGAAGACTTTAGGAATGGTGCTTTCTGGTTAAAACTGCCAACTCATTGGAAACAACACCCCATCTTCTATGTGTCCCAGTTGTCCCCATTCAAGAGAATTGTTCCCACTGAATCTTAACCAATTGTGATAAGGATGCATAGGAAGCTGAGGTGAAAACCATCTTGGTGTCCCACAAATCCTAGAAGTCAGTTAAGTATCTCACTGCATGGAAGGGGTATCCAGCCTATGAGAACAGTTGGGTCAAGGCTCAGAATTGTGCTAATTGCATGGAACTGGTCAAAGAATTTCATGAGTCCCACCTTGACACTCCCTGTCCCCCCTAAAAAAAGTTGCAATGTCTATAGCGATCAAACTGCCCAAGGCTCATAAAAATGTGGACCTTATGCAGTTTCCTGGCAGTGGTGCCCTCCATTTGTAAAAAGGAAAGGGTAATATAAGTCCAGGGGAATGTCCCCTGTGCATAGATCAGTCGCTCTTCCCATTTCTGAGCAAAAAGGGGCTGAAGAGAGCAGCCATACCCCTCATCACCCAGGGAGACCTCACCCATGTGGTAGACAAGCGCTAAGTATTGGCCTTCCCTCTTTGGACCCCTCCCCTGTTAACTTCACTCACCTTGGCCAAACTCATTAGCTAGATTAAGGAAATCTGTGCTGAAATTGCCAAATTAAAATTGATGGTCTAAAACTGATGAAAATCAAGCTGGACAATCAGAATCTGCATAGTCAAAAAGGGACAAAGATTGAATTATTGGCTGGAATCACTGACAGTTTTGATTTGCCCAGCAGTTCAATTGTCAAAATTAACCTCCTCTCAAAATTGTTAGGGATGATCCCTTACATGCAGCTCCCATCCAGAAAATCAGGAGTTGCAGCCAGTGCAGTGCTTTTGACTGAATAAACAGTCCAGTGACTGAGCATGGGTGGGTTGGGCATCCCAAACCTATTCCCAACCAAGTGGGACTGTCCCTATATGGGGTGGCACTGGGGGATTCCTGTTGCTCATCAGGACAGACGCTATTGTGCCAACTGCTGGAAGTGCAGTCAAGTCTTAGTTCAGACATTTGAGGTCAAACTGACAGCAACTTGGCCTGCCACTGAATTCTTCAATGTCAGTTCCTATTGAGCTTATCTGCCCCATCCCCAAATAATTTGCCAGTTATGTCAAACTTGAGGGACCTGATCCCGGCTTGTTTCCACATCAATTGACCACTATTTAATCAGTTGCATCACACTGAGAAAATTGTTGGTCAATTTTCTTCCTTTATTTTCTATTAAAAAAGTCTTTCCCCAACTTTATTCTTTTATATTAAAAAATAAACTGCCCTTTCCACCGCACTCCAACACCCCTCAGAGTTATTGGCTATATTTGTATGGTA
Source organism: Massospora cicadina (assembly GCA_022478985.1). Lineage (NCBI taxonomy): Eukaryota > Fungi > Entomophthoromycota > Entomophthoromycetes > Entomophthorales > Entomophthoraceae > Massospora > Massospora cicadina. The sequence continues at coordinate 115,924 of JAKSZP010000188.1, forward strand.
TTTCATTATGTGCCTGTACAAGATTATGGCTCATCAGCAAGTAGTGGCAAAACTCCTCTCTAGTTTCATATCTGTTGCTCCATCAGCAGTGCCTTTGGCATTCTGGTTTTCCATTTAGGTGCTCTGCACCTAGGCTGGCAGGCTGGTCTAATTCTAACTTTCTGTTTGCCTGACAGCTATAATAGATCTATAGTTGATTAATGGATTTTATAAATTATATGTTACTGGTAAATTTTTATTCTCTTAGTTTAAGCTAAAGAACAACTAGGTTAGCAGATAACACTTGTCTAAAGAAAATTTAAAGTTGTTTCTTTCCTTTAAAAATAGATAATGATAATTAAATTAGTGTCAAGGAATAAGAATATGACATCAGAAAAATTTTGTTAGCTCTTCATTGAGAGATATTTATATGTTTATATGTAAAGAACTCTTTACTTCAGACTCTTAGCTAGAAACTTAAATGGAGCATTTTTTATTTTTTTATTTATTTGTAATCTACTTCTGAGGAATCTCTTAAGATATTTAACAATAGTCTACATTCATAGATGAGCTCTACTTGTCATGATAACTTCTTTCCTTTGTTAAAATAATTAAATATAAGTGCTCTTCATGTTTGTCACTTAAAGCACTATAGTTGCTTGTAAAGAAGTTGAGATGAGAGTACAGAAAATGGATCTTTAGTGACATATTACAACTTAACATTTGGAATGTCCTCAGAAGTTTATAAATAGCTAGATTGTAATTTAGCTCTTTATTTTTCAGAAAATTGTGAACAATAGTCTTTAGGCTACCCAAGCTGCTTGCTTTTTATGTCACATGTATTGTAACAAACTTATGGTGCCAAAGGTTTTTCTTCATCTATTTTACAGCAAACTAATGGCAATAATCTGTCTTAGCTAATGGAGTCAATTTTCATTTTTTTGATGTAAAGTCATTTCACCCATACATAGCAAAAATTATGCATACTATTAGCATAACTACAAAGTGTATTATGTCAAATTAATCTGAAACGTTAATCAAATACAGAATTAGGTTAATTAAATGTAGTTTATAAATATATATTTTGTATTTATGAATATATCTAAAGGTTTATATTTGTTTTATGCATATTAAATTTAGCTCAGAGAAATGAATGTTCTTTGAACTTCAAATACATAAATTTGCTGAGAAATAAGAGTAGATAGGTTTTTTAAGCACAACTGATGGCTTTTATGTAAACAAAATGGATTCTCTAGAAAAAAATATATATGACTCAGTGTTGCCAACTGTATTTGTAACAAGGTTAAAAATTTCCTGTTTGTAATATTTTTATCTATCATGAAAATTTATAAAATAAAATTCTACACCCAAGAGAATGAGAGCTAAATAAAACTAAACATCATATTTGTTTATTTCATTAAAAATGATTAGGAATTAGCTTTGTTTGACTCAGAAATATTTTAAGTGTAAATCAATATGATACTAGTCTTTCAGCTTGGTATTTTACAAACAGTGAATTAATCAATAGTTAGCTCTAAAACAATCAAGTTTCAGAACTTAAATCTGTATTCTCATTTTGAGAGACAATTAGTCTTGCTCAGACTTGAAGTCTTATTGTAGTTATAGCATCTTTTTTATAGTATTAGATGGTGTAGTTATAGCATCTTAACCCTATAATTTATGCCAGACATGACACTAGAACCAAAAGGAAAGATCTATTGTATATATACTTTTCAGCTATTAATAGTCTTAATCCAGATGAGCTATAATTATATAATTAAATGTTTTATTTGTGTGATGCTACTTAAATGTTTTTTCAAGTTCCAAATATAAGTCTGTAAAGATTAAGCCCAACTGAAGGCATACAGAAGTTTCTAATTTGTAACATAAGATTATAGCTGGATGGTTGGCCCCACTAGTACTAAAAATGATTAAAGTTTTACCTTATGGTAAAAAACTTAAGTACATGATATATGCCTTATGGCTGAAGATTGATAGAAACTTTCTTAACATTTTATCTAATCTTATGATAGGATACTATCATTGTGTTTTGTCATTTGATTTTTAAAGAATAAACCTGAGATGGTTAGATTACTTTAGTAATGATTGGATTAGCCTAACTAAAACTGTATATGACAGCAGGCAAGTAGCTGGTAGATATATTCAAATTTGTCTAATATATATTAAATTAAGTAGCATTTTAGTTGAGGTGGTTTAGGAAATCATCTTATAAATAAATCATTATAAATGCATGTTTATTTCAACACCTACTCCTAGACTATTTACCAATCTCAGATAAACTTGGCACAAGTATTCTATGAAATATATATAAAATTGTTCAGTTGACTTAATTAGTCTAATGTTTCAGGTATAAGGTTAGCAGTTTTGACTTATATTTTTTATTATTTAGTTTATTTTATTAGTCAATTATATGGTAAACTTTGGGGAGGATACCCCAGTGGTAGAATAGGGACCTCTACCGCTGCCTCTCCGAGTTTGATCCCAGTAGTGAACTTTGGGTAGGGGACAATTATGACTGTGTTGGCGTTGCGCACCAATGCCCCAAACTGAGATAGCAAATAGCAAAATTGGTCCATGGAGTTCCTGGCCTATCATATGCTGTATATGGAGGTTTTCTGGGCTTTATCCTCCTTTCCCATTTTCTTCACTTCCCCTCATTGGTGCGGTATTGTCCCCAGGTCAGCCCACCTCAAATAAAATTTAAGAAATATATGGTAAACTTTCAGGCATCTATCTATATTACCTCATTTTATTATTTGGTTGATTTAATTGGTCAAACTATAGTAAATTTACTGATCACCATCTACAATAATTCATTTTAAATCTATTAAATCTAATCGATTTTATTGGTCAACCTATGCAAAAACAATCCACACCTATAATCATTTAAGCTCATCAGGTATGATCTCATACTTTGAACTTACCCCCAGCCATAGGACATATATCATGTCAAAATCATATTTGGATGGTTAGCCTCACTAAAAATTATATTTGGATGATTCATGTAAGGTTAATGTTGGATGAGTAAACTTATAACTTGTAGGTTAGTTACAGATGTTCTAACTCTAGCAAGTAGTGTAGGTGATTTGAAATTGAGGTTATAGCAATGGTCATTTATACTATAATAGGAGGTTATAGAATGTCATTTGAAAATAGTTTGCTTATCAATTAAATGGAGCGAGAGATGATGCCTTAAGGATAGAACTGATGAGCGAAAGGATGATTGCTTATCCGTTCCGACTAGAACGTCAAAGTTTGGATCGGGGTTCAGTTTAGGTAGTCTCCCGACTTATGCACAATTTTATTTTATTTTTTCCCACGATCCAGATGAAAATATTCATCCAAGTTCGATTGTAGGTTAAATAATTTAAAGTTTATTCGTGTTCTACATATTAAAGCTCATTCGAGAGGTTAAGTTATTTAATCAGGCAAAGATTAATAGAATGTGCAGATAATATAAATATCTATTCAAAGCAAGATGCAGAATATAAATTTTATTCGAGGCAAGATGCAGATAATATAAAGATACAAATAATATACTTATGTAGTAAGGTTAGAACAACTGGATAAGCAACTGAATAGTTCGACTTGCGCGGGTAAAGTGGGTAAAGGGTTGCCCATCGAATCATGTGATTTAAATTGTGTAAAGAAAAGAGGGCAACGTGTTTAAACTTAAAGTGAATTCTTTGTTGTAGCTAAATTGAGCCCAGATCCGCCAGGCTCAATTTGGAGGTGCGATGGAGCATACGACCGTCTTATGATTAGTCAATCCTAACCCGAGCTGGATTCAAGGAGTTTGATTGGTTGGCCAATAAGCTTAGGGAAGGGCGCCCCTGCAGCAGCAATAGAGGGTGAAGCGAAGGACGAGGTCCAAATATCCATTTTTTAGAACCAGGCAAAGCCACTAGGACAGTCAATTTGTATCTACAATAAAGCCACAAGTAAGCTGCCAGGCTTAACACTCGCTGCTTCTCTCAGCAAACTTCTCCTGCCTGAACTGCTTAGCCGTCTTCATTGATATCTGCATTAAGTAAGTTGTCACTGCGCTTATACTTTGCTTCCAATTTCAAAATGCATACTTGACCACCGTCACTTATACTGACAACGTACTGCTCGATATAAAATTTTTTGAACTTAAAATTTTATGTTTTAATGGTGTTTCATTAGTGCTTCTATTATCATTCATTTGTGCTTAATGTTTCGTGAGATCAAAATCTTTATGCCCACTATATTTTTATTTAGCTTGCTAAAATAATTAATTGTTATTTGATCATATTATTTTTAAATTCTAATGAAGATGATTTCGTTGTATCGATTCAAATTATCAGATCTTATTTGTGATTTTGGTCACATTTTAAAGCCCTAAACCAGCTCTCAGATATTTAAGTTGGTTTGTATATCAGTTCAGGTTCTGTTGCAATACCAAATATTAGGTTGGTCAAGTATATCCTATTGGTCATTAAAATAAGATGCAATCGTTTATATTTAGTATCAACTGCAACCCAGAGTCATGTATAGCTTTCAATTCTCTAACTTTGTATTTTTTAGATTCAGTCCTAGGATTTATATACATATGGTATATTTTTGATAAAAAGGGCACTCGCTAAGCTCATTTAGATAACATTACCATACCCTAGTCTCCCAATGCTCCTGGACCCTTATGTAAGGAGTGACACGGACTCAAGTCATGATCATTCAAGCAGCTCCAGTATCAACCCATTATTTGATAACCTTGATATCACATTGCTGGTTCAGTCTGCAGACTTGGCGCACAAGTTCAGTGGTGACCCTTTAGCTACTGACCTCTGGCGTCTCTATACTAAGGCCCAGTATCAGTTTCCTCAGGCCAAGAGGTTTGAGAATCTCATATGGCGGCGCATGGCAATCAAGTTAGTTAGTTCTAAGGCTAAAACTACTACCTCAGTTAAAATGCATATAAATAAGTTCAAGGATTTCAAAATCAAGCCTTGTGGATTGAGCCCAGAGAAATATCACTTTGATTTAGATGCTATCATGAGGGGGTTTCATGATCTCCCTCAAGTAGCTGAGCCTAATAATGGAAGCTATAAAATGCCACAAAGTTGCCATCCTCAAACATTATATCCAGACTATGGCCAAGCTGACCCGAGTATAGAAACTCAGGCTTGGTATGATCCAACCTATGCAAATTTTGGTACTACTACTATGAGCCATGGCTGGGGATGCCTTGGGGAGCCTAATCAGATAGTATCACCCTTTAGCCAGTCTACCTACAGTAATAACTATAACCATAGTAGCTATACACCTTCTGCCCAGCTACCCACCCATTGGAGCTACACTGCTCTAGACTTCAATATGACTACACCAACTTCTAACAGTATAGCCCTTTCTTATTTTAACAATTCCCTCCAAGCTGCTCAGGCTAGCAGAATCAGAGAACTGGAGCATCAGATCAGCATTCTTCTAGCTGACCATAATATCCAGCTTTCACAGGACAATTCCTGTTCCCAGATTAAGCATGAGCTGGACCATGTTACCTTCTCCCCTACTAACCCTTTATACTATCCAACTGAAATTTGTCAGACTCCCAATTCTCTTGAACCTATGGAACTGGTTAAGCTGGAGTCAAGATCGCCTACATTCCAACAATCCTATAAGGATATATCTATGGAATCTAAACCAAAGCCTAAATCAGAATTTATAGCTCATCCAAGCACTTCTTGCCACCCTTTACATTCTAGCAGCAGTTCTAATAAGAGCAGTGAGATATCTGGTATGGTATGTACTAACTGTGGTGTCACCAAAACCTCACTCTGGCGTCGCTCCTCACAGGGGGAACCTCTATGCAATGCATGTGGTCTCTTCTTTAAGCTGCATGGCAAGGAGCGGCCACTCAGTATGAGGACTGAAGTCATCCGCAAGCGTAACCGTGGTGTAAACTCAGCCCATAGTTCTCGCAAGTATGCTAAGACTCCAAATCCTTAGCCTTAGCTATCTCTGGTTTAAAATCAAACTAAAACCCCTATAAATTCTTGATACCCAAAAATATCTCTATTTATTAATCATTTACTAAAATATTATATACAAGGTATACTGATATATTATACTTATAACTATTTAACCACCTAGTGCATAAAAAATATAATTATAAGTATTTATATATTCTGATCTTCTTATATATACTATGATAAGCTAGTAATTAGGAAAATTGGACTTACAATTTACCTGGGCAGCATTAACTTATCTGATAAGTCTTGTTAGTTTTATATTTTAATTGCACTAAGCTATGTTTAATGATATCTGATTAAATATTAACTTTAAATAGGCTAGATTGTGCACTATATATATTTCAATGGTATATTTTATTATTTTAGTAAGGTTTATCTCCCTACTAATTTGATTAAATTTTTCTGGTGTACCTTTGGATAGCTTCTAATATAAACAGCTTGGATTTTTAGTAGGTATAGCTGTAAACCAGCCTTATAAACTAATCTGTCCACTCTAGCTAGACTTATCAACTGAAATCTATACCTTTCATGGAGCAGTGTGGTCTGAGTTTGTTCTGCCTCATGTAGGTCATATCCAGGTGCTACATACAACAATAATTAATAAAGTAGTTGCATCAGTTGGTTTATATAAAGAAGACCTATAGTTGTAGGTTGGTAGAGGTTTAGGGTAAGAACAAAGGATTTAGCAATGTTATGTAAAGTAGTAAATGATATACTTATCTTAGTATTATACAGATAGGGAGTGGCATGAGGAATAATATCTAGTTGAAGTGTGGTGATATTAAGTTGGTGATATGTATGCTTGCCACCATCTACATAAGTTTTCTCCACACTATTAAAGATTTGTATTTATGTCATTATTTTATGTTTCATTAAGGTCAATAGCAAAAATACAAGAAAAAGTAAAGTTTTAATACCCTTATCTAGGTTGAGACATTGGCCATAAGGAAACAAGAGGAAAAATTGACTTTATACCTTATATAGCTCTATATAATTGAGAAAATTAATATGAATATAGGTTATTTATATGGTTTGTCATGTTATCAGTCAAACTTTTACAACAGGTGTGATGAGAACAGAAATTAAGCTTGTATTGGAATTTTGATAGAAATCACTAATTCAGGCGCTACAAAGGCTAAAAAATTATTAGTTCTGTGGCTCTAGTGAAGATAGACACAAGCGCAATGAAATTATTAATTCCATTGCAATAATTAGTTACAATTGGAATTACAGAATTCTGTTATGAATAGACCAAAATTGAGCTACATGAGACAAAAATAGTGGTACTTTATTAGTTAGAAATGAGGGATATTTATAGGGGTAGATTTAGTAGTTCTTCATAATGGATTTTCGTGCTTCAACTGAAGTAAGATCTTTCCTAATAGATGACCAATATAGATTATTATTACTAAACTTGTTATGGTCAAATCTGATAAGGGTCTTATTAGATGAGATCGACTTTCTTGTGGGATGTTTTGCCCCTTCAAATTTCTTATCCTCACCATTCAGAGGAGGTTGATAACTCCAAATGGTTGATCATCAGTCTATCCAAGAATCAGATATCTCTGATGGGATTTTTACAATCTCATTAGACTGAGATACCAAATCTCAATCATGATTATTTTTGGTCATTACAGTTGAATCCCCAATAATGCACCCCTCAAGATCTTGTCTAGGGGGCACATACTTATAAAGACCTACTATGAACTCTATTGATAACTGTACCAGTATCAATAGCTTCAATGGAGTATCCAATATCTTGATAAAAAATAATACAGTAAAGACCAGCCTATAAGGTGTCAAGTTTGTGAATCCTTCCTCCAGGTCTTTGATGATAGAAGAGTACAAGATCCCCAACTTGACATTCAGGTAATGTAGGTCGACTAGCGTTAGTTCTAGTTCCCTCTTTTAAGGTGGTAGCAGCAAGGGAACTTGAGGCTAAGTATTGTACTTGGATGATTTCATCAGCTAGTCTCCTTATAGCTAAATCAGTAGTTTGCGGGGTAGCTTCCTCAAGTATAGGTTGTACACTTGAGGGAGGATAGGATCCTGACCATATAAAGCTTAAAAAGGAGACATTCTAATTATACAATAATAGCTAACTCTATAGGCTAATATTGCACTAGGCAAGTAGAGATTCCATCTACTAGGGTCGTTGGAAGCCATCTTTTGAAGAATGACTACAAGTGTGCCATTTGCTCATTTAACTGCACCATTAGTAGAAGGATTATATGGGGACATGAATGACTAATAAGTACCCATTAACTTAGTAAGATCAGATACCACTTAAGAAATAAAGTTGATCCCATTATCCAACAACAGGACTTTTGGGCTACCATGCCTGGTGAAAACTTTCTTGAAAAGAAAGTACACTGTAGCCTTTGCAGTGACTGTGAAAACTTAGATAGCTTCAATCCATTTAGAAAAATGATTGATAGCTAATAGAATAAATTGATGCCCATAAGTGGCAGTAGGGAGAGGATCCACCACATCAATATTTATAGTAGAGAAAGGTTCAGAAGGGCCCACAATTTTTTGTTGAAACATTGGATTTCCACCATGTTGTTGTTGGCATGTAAGATAAGACTCCAACACATTGTGTACCAATTCCAGCATGTTATACCAATAACAATTAGTTTTCAACCACTGTAGGGCTTTAGAAACATCTCCATGCCCTACAGTTTGGTGGGCCTCCATAATAGTATCAGTCCTCGCAGAGAGCCAAATAAAGAGCAACCATTTAGAGCCCAACTTTTTGTATAATGAACCTTCTTTGACCTGAGTATCTTTTGTTAAGGATTTTAACTTTGAGATAACATCCTTAGATTCCCAGTACCAGAGCTCAGGCCTACCAATCAAGTCATAGATGCGATCCTCTTCAGCAGAAAATAACATTAGGATAGGCAATCAAGAAAGTCCATCAGAATTTTGATGAATAGCGCCAGTGCGATGTTGAATAGTAAAGTCATAATTTTAGAGCTTTAGAGCCCATATAGCTAAACGCCCATCTGGATCCTTCATTTGTTGCAACCACTTTAGGGAAGCGTTATCCATGACTATAGTGAAATGCTTGCCATAGAGGTAAGGGCAGAAGTGCTTGATGGCAGACAAGACAGCAAGGCATTCTCTCTTGGTAACACTATAATTGCATTCAGCCTTGGAGAGGCTTTTACTATAATATGAAATGGGGTGATCAACTAAGCTAGTATCATGTTGATCTAGAATTGATCCAATAGCAATATCACTGCCATTTGTAAATAGTATAAAAGATTTGGAAAAGTCAGGATGGGCTAAGACTGGGGCACTCATTAAAGCTTGGCGCAACAAATCAAAAGCTTGCTGCTGCTATTCTTCCCATACAAAAGGAACTTCCTTGTGCAAAAGGTAAACTAAAGGCTCCGCAATTTCTGCAAAATGAGGGATTAATTGTTGATAATAACCAACTATCCCAAAAACACTTGAATATTGTGCAAGCTTTTAGGAACAGGCATATCCAAAATAGATTGTATCTTATTAGATAAGGGTAAAATCCCCTCACAATTAACTTTATGACCTAAGAATTCCATCTCAGTATTAAAAAAGGCACACTTGGATGGTTTTAGCTTAAGCGAAGCACAACACATCTGACCAAAAACTTCCTTTAAATGATCCAAATGCTCATTAAAAGTGTGAGAAAACACAATAACATCATCTAAATATACCAAAACACAATAAAGTTTCAAATCTACAAACAAGCCATCCATGGATTGTTGAAAAGTGGCAAGGGCATTACAAAGCCCCTGTGGCATATGAGTGGGCTCAAAGAACCCCTCACTAGAAATTAAAGCACATTTTTGACGATCTTATGGAGCTAGGTCAATTTGCTAATAGCCACTCGCAAGGTCCATAGCTGAGAAGTAATGTGATCCAGACAATAGTCTCAATGAATCATCTATGCAAGGTAGAGGATAAAAAATCCTTTTTGGGTAACATCATTGAGCCAACGATAGTCCATAACCACTCTATGACCCCCATCTATTTTCTGGATGAGTAGTAGAGGGGAAGCCCATGGACTCTTAGAAGATGTTAGTAGCACCCGCATCAAGGAGCTGTTTTAATTCCACTTAGACCTGAGCCTCCTCAACTTTAGATTTGTGATAAAGCTGGGCTCAAATAGGGGGAGTATCCCCAGTTTTCACCTGATGCTGCACATCTTCTTTTTTTAGTACTAGATGGTGATGCTGCACATCTTTCATTAGCCCAAAATCTCCAGGACCTTTGACGAATATATCCGCTTACTCTTCAATCAGAGCCCCAGCTTCATGCTGTTGTTCTGGAGTGAGTGATTCCACAAATTTGACATCAACTATAGCAATGATAGGTGGTTCTTCCAACCCAAAATCACATAAATCACCTGTTGGAATTTCATTCCTAGTTGATGTTAGCCTTGGCTAAGAAATAAGCTCAGCAATAACCTTGGGGTTGAGTCAATGATTAGATCTTGCTTAACTAGGATTTATGCTTACAAGGTTGAGAGTTGATATGATAATCTAATGGCGAGTGGATTGCTATTATTGATACAAACTTATTACATGATGAATTTACCAATTGGATTACCTTTTTGAGAATTGAATCATTTTGAATTGATGAAACCAGAAAAGCTTTAAATCGACATGTTGATTGATTGTCAATATGAGACCACAATAGGATGTGAGCAGGATTGAAGAAAATCCATTTAAGATTAAATTTATCCACATCAAGAGGCTGCCTCACATGTGATATATAAACTATATCTAATGAATGTAATCAATTACCCACAAGCTGACAAATGCCATATGATATAGCCTTTTGTAAACCAACTACCACTGATGCTGCCTCAAATAGTTCATAACCTCCACACCCCTATTCTCCACTATATTCCTTGTGATAATTATACACCAGTATTATCACTATATTCATATTTTGGCCACCCTATTTAAGGGCTGGCGTTTTATTCTAATAAAATACCTTGCTTTGCCTACCTTTATTAAGATTTTAGTTAAAAGCGGTTAGCTTAGCTTATAGAGGTGGGACTCAAGATCCCCAGAGGTTAGGTGCTGGGTTAAAACAACTGGATTGGTCGGTGCAACTAACTCTCAACCTTGAACTAAATGGAAACCCCGTGGGAACCTAAGAAACTAGCAACAATAATGCTGAACTGGAAAGATTGAAGGGGAGAAACCCTGAGGGAATCAATAGAGGGCGCTGAACCACAATCGTTGGACAAGTTCCAAAGAGAACCTATGAGCCATAATGAGTGGTCAAGCCTCAGAAGGAGAAGTTGTTTGTCTGCTGGGTTGGTGGGTTGCCCCGCGAATTTTTAGGGAAAGGTCGCCAATGATTGTGAAAAAGCAAGGGCCAGCAGTCTTTATACTGTTTGGCCTGGCACACTAATGGAGTCACCTATTATTGAGAAAAAAATTCTCAATATCCCCACATCCTGAGATGGATAAAATTTCATTCACAGGAGTAGGCCCCACATAAGCAATAGGGTTATTTTGATTCAATCACATAGGTTGGGAGGTGAGATTAGCTAGTAAGACTAAAACAGTCCCATCATAAGTGGGATCAAGAATACCAGGGAAGGTTAAGGACTCCAAATGAGAGAGATTTCTTTTACTTTAAGGATCTCTAATACATGATCAGATGGCACAAATACTTTTACTCCAGTATTAATTATGACTTGAGCTTTTGGAGGAATAGTAATCTGATTGTTAGATTAAAAGGCATCCCTTTAGAGGCACAAGCTGATGGAGGCGGAAGAATAGCCCTAGATCCCAAAATTCGGTACTCAAGATGAGATATAAAAGTAGAATTTTCCATTAAGCAAACATGTCATTTGAGTTTGACTTTGCTATTGGGGACATCTTGTAAACCTAAAGGTACTTGGTACCCAATCAAAGAAAGGTAATTGTCCTTAAGTCTAAATATTATATCATAATCAATGAGAAATTTGGTTCCCAAAAGCAAGTCATAGCAGTTATTGTCCAACACTACTGCAGGGGCCAAAACAACCAAATTTTCAAAGTGCATTAGAAGGGTAAATTAAGCTCCTATGGATTTAGTGTATATAGGACCAGCAGTTCTGTAGTCTTGAGAATGGTTTAGTTCTGTGACGGTTGAGGTCTATCCTCAGCATCACATTGCCCTGATCTTTGGTAAGACAGGGCAGGCTGTGTCTGTATGTATGGAGAAAGAGGGGGCGTTGGTTCTGGCAAGGACGCCTAAGGGGCTGGAGCTTGGAGTAGGCCAAGGAGCAGATGGGCGTCCAAGTCAGAACAAAACGAAAAACGAGTAAAATGGGTAGTTTCGAGATTTGATTTGGATTCAAATTGAGAATGGAATGAAACAGGTGCTTGGGCTTTTCGCGGTTCAATTGGGATTCGAAATGGAACTGGCATGGAACCGTTGAGGATCAGAACAGGCATGAAACCATTGAGTAAAGATTCCGCGATCCTGCTGTAAAGTTTACACCAAACATCATTCAAGCTGGCACCATAAGCTTATATTATGTTTTATTTTAGATTTTAGAATGTGTATATAGGGAAGGAACTGGGAGCTGGAGGCTCCTCAGTTCTGTTTTCTATCAACTTGGCTAAATATTAAATAAAGGAACCTAAAATTCATATATTCATAATTTGGGTTTATTTTGAAGATATTGCCTAACTGCAGCCATGTTTGGCTTAAATCAACAAGAATTGGACTTTGAGAGTGAGCTTGGGAGGGCTATTGCCTCCCTCTATACCTTGTCTTGGAGTTAAGGCATGGTGCTGGGGTTAAGTATTCTTGCAACTGTTTTCCAGGGGTGCTTGTCCAATTTTGTAGCGCGTGCACCAGGAGAGTAATATCAGGAGTCCTGTCAGCCCTATGGTCTTTAACATGGATCCTGTTGCCCAACTCATTTGTGGCTCATTGGAAGGAGCCAGTGCATTACATTAAACAGAACTCATTTACTTTCCTGTCGTTGTGGTGGCAAGCAAAAGAGGTGCCAGAAGAAGTTGTGTTTCCAATGTGGTATAACCATACTGCAACACTCTTGATGGTGATATTTTCCACCGCCTTTTTGCTTCATGAATTATACCAGGTTTTAGGGTGTGTGTCCCGGGATGGTGGGAAAGTGGTAGGGCCTGGGAAGGACAAAGGAAGAATTCCCATGGTTTTAAAATCGGAAGACTTGGAACTGATCCACCAGACGTTTAGCCGGGTTCAGTTTCAGGGACGTTTGACAAAGGCAGCGGGTGGAGAGGATTCGTTTGCCTTGCAGTTAAGTCAGGTTCTGTTGGCACTTCCAGTAAAGCAGTCAAACTGGGTGCGAGAACTTTTAGAAGAGCAGTCAGGGTTACCCGTATCAGTGGAGGAATGTCTGGATTGGATTGACCGTGCAGCATGTCCAGATGAGGCGCAGGATTCGGCCTGGGCGGCGTTACTGCAGTGTGGTCAAGGGAAGAAGTCAGTGGAGGAGTATGGCCAGATGTTTCGCGCATTGGCAAGAGCAGCAAAGGCACCTGAGTATCAGCTTTGCAAAAACTTGCAAGCTGATTTATTATTGGCAATGGCGGCGGTGAAACCTGCAGCAACGTTGGAGGAAGAGGTGGGTTTAGCCTTGCAGGTAGAGCGACAGTTGAGTTTGGTACGGGCCTGTCAGGAATTTGTGCGACCCCCAGAGGGATTCCGATGACAGAGTGGTGGAAGAAGGGCAGGTTCAGAGCCCATACATGGTTCTAAGGGTATTTAGCTATGTGAAGGAAGGAAAGAAGAGTCAAGGAAATCTTGGGGGTATGGTTGAGGTGCGGGAGACAGGGATTCCCATTGAGATTACCGCTCAGGATCCTGAGGCTCAGAATAAGAAGGCTCCTTATAATTTTCGCAAGAAACCAGTGAATCCGGTGCCTCAAAATAAACCGCTTACTTCACCTTATCCTTATCTGATTTTGCCCGTCAATGTGCTTGTGGGGGATGAAGGAAGGGATTGCGGTGAAGTTCTAGCTTTGATTGACACTGGAGCTGGGGAAAATTATGTTGAGGAGAAGTGGGCAAGAAGCCATGGATTGTCATTACAGAAGGATGGATGGGTGACATTGGCAGACGCCTCCAAAAAAACGGCGGTATGGCGAGTGCAGGCCAAGGTCCTGTTGAGGCAAGGCCTGGAGGTATTCAGGGAGGAGTTTCACGCTGTAGCTCACCTGCCACAATCGGTGGTGCTGGGGATGAGATGGTGGCACCATTTCTGCCCACAGTTTGATATGAAGAGAGAGGGTTCTGTTGTCGCCTAGAGGTCAGGGGACGTGTGAATGGACGTTTCAGTCCCAAGGTTCGTTGGTGAAGCACATGGGTGGAATCACCTCAAGTGTGCCAGGGGAAATATTGCCGAGGGAGTATCAGGATTTTGCGGAGGTGTTTGAGCCTAAAGGTGATGCGCCTTTTTCGCCTACAGGGGATTTTGCATTTGGATTCTGGTTCAAGGAAGGCTCTGAGTTACCAAAGGGCTGTCCAGTCTATCCGTTGAATCCATGGGCCCGAGAGGCATTGGAGGATTATGTCCATAAGATGCTGGATATGGGTTTGATTGTGCCTTCCAAGTTGCCGGTGGTTTCACCAGTCCTGTTGGTTCCCAAGTCAGGGGGGGAATTACGTCCTTGTGTTGATTTCTGACGCCTTAATGAGGTGATGGAACCTGACCCCTATCCAATGCCACTCATGGAGAACATTCTGCCCATGATCTCTAGGTGTGGGGTTTTCACCAAATTGGATTTGGTGGACGCTTTCAATCAAATTCCTGTTCGCCCTGAGCACCAGCGGTATATGGCATTCAAATGTCATCTGGGAAACTTTGAGTACAGGGTTATGCCATTTGGGCTACACAATGCCCCTGCAGTTTTCCAGCGCATGATTGATCATGTATTGGGGGACTTAGTGGGTAGGTGTTGTGTTGCTTATATGGATGACATCCTGGTGTTTTCCAGATCGGTACAGGACCATGTGAGGGATGTGAGAAGTGTGTTGGAGGTGGTTAGGAACGCGGGCTTGAAGTTGAAGCCATCCAAGTGCGAGTTAAATAAAGAATCGGTGTCCTTCCTAGGGAATGTGGTCCTCCAAGAAGGGATAGCGATCTGTCCTGATAAGTTGCGGGCGGTGCGGGAATGGAAGGCTCCTGGGAATAGGACTGAAGTGCGAAGCTTTTTGGGGGTGGTGAATTTTGTGCGGAGGTTTTCTAGGGATCTGGCCCAATGGGCTGTGCCATTGACAAGACTGACGGGAAATGTGCCGTTCATTTGGGGGGAGGCTGAGGAGAGGGTATTTCAGCAAGTGAAGACGAGTCTGCTGACAGCCCCAGTTCTGGCACACCCTGACCCAAACAAACCATTCGTGGTAGAGACTGACGCGTCAAATTTTGCACTTGGAGCCATGTTGTTGCAGGAGGGTAAAGATGGGGTTGAACATCCTGTCTGTTACTTCAGTCGGAAGATGGCACTAGCTGAAACCAACTATCCAGCCTACGATAAGGAACTTTTGGCAATAGTTGCAGCTTTAGGGGAGTGGCAACACCACCTATTGTATGCCAGGCACCTGGTTGTCATCCAAACGGACTATCGAGCCTTAGAATACTATAAGTCCCCATGCCTGATGAACCAGAGGCAGGCCCGGTGGCACCTAGAGTTGGTTCAATATGACCTGCGGATTGAATACAAGCTGGGAAAACAAAATATCTTGCCAGATTTATTGAGCCATGAAACTGGACTGGTGTTTTCCGATGAGAAGTTGAGGAAGTTCAATACAGCCACGATGTTGCCACAGAACCTGTTTGCAACGATCCAGGGCTGGAGAGACGGAATGGCAGGAAGAATCTGGACTGCACAGCAAAGATGTGAGCTGGGCCAACGGATAAGAGAAGAGACAGGGGAAGGTGAGGCAAGCAGGGGGCATGCGGGATTCTCAGTTTGGGGTGGTATCATACACCATGAGGGAAGGATTTGGGTCCCGGTGAAGAGTCTGCAACAAGAGGTAATGGCAGCTAATCACGACCATCCTCTGGCAGGTCATCCCAGTCAAGAGAAGACGTTAGATCTTGTTTGCCGTCACTATTCGTGGAGAGGTGTGGGTGTGGCGGTGCGGAAGTATGTTTTGCGTTGTGTGGTTTGCGCCAGGGCAAAGGCCCAACGGGTGGCACTGGGGGAAATTGTTGCCGCTTCAAATTCCTTCTAGGCCATGGTCCTCAGTGAGTGTGGACTTCATCACAGGACTGCCCAAGTCACAGGGGATGGATGCCTTGATGGTGGTGGTGGATCGCCTGACTAAATATGCAGAGTTTTTCCCTTGTTGGTCAACCATTTCTGCAAAGGTGGCAGGACAGATATTTGTAAATGAGGTTTTCTCCAGACATGGGGTGCCTGAAGAGATTGTGTCGGATTGTGGTACACAATTTACATCTAAATTTTGGCTCCACATGTTGGGAAATCTAAAGATCAAGGCTTGCCATTCGTCAGCATACCATCCTCAGTCAGACGGCCAAACTGAGAGAGTAAATCAGATATTGGAGCAATATTTGAGGTGCTATGTCTCAGGGCGGCAGGATGACTGGGTATATTGGGTGAAGCTGGCTCAATTTGCTTATAACAATCATAAGCATTCATCCACGGGTATGACCCCGTTTTTCACAAATCACGGCCACCCAGAGGGTATGGGGCCCAGGGAGCAAGATTGGAATCCAGCGGCAGATGAGCTGTCGCGAGATACCCGGGACACCCTGGAGCTCCTGAAGCAGAATTTGGTGGTGGCAGTCGCGGCTCAGAAGAGGAAGGCAGACCGGCATAGATCTGAAGGTAGAGCTTTCAAGAGAGGTGATTGGGTCTTGGTGAATGCTCGGAACTATGCCTTGCCTGTAAGGAGCCAGAAATTGGGGCCAGTGGCATTGGGCCCTTATCAGGTAGTGAGGGCGGTGAACGAGGTGGCATTTGAGCTGAAGCTCCCAGAAGGGTCAAGAGCTCATCCAGTGTTGCACGTATCGCAGCTCAAGCCATTCTTTGGCCAGCCTCCTGAAAGGGTTTCTCCTTTATTTCCAGCTGGAGGAGGAGCCAAAGAGTATGAAGTTGAGGAGAATCTTGACACCAAAGTGGTGCGAGGACATCATTCATTCTTGGTACATTGGGTGGGTCATCCTACTGAGGAGTCCACATGGCAGTCAGCTAGGGATTGTGCCCGATGTCCTGAGAAAATCCAAGAGTTCTTCCTGTCTAGGGGGTGATGTGATGGTTGAGGTCTATCCTCAGCATCACATTGCCCTGATCTTTGGTAAGACATGGCAGGCTGTATCTGTATGTATGGAGGAGGAGGGGCGTTGGTTCTGGCAAGGACGCCTAAGGGGCTGGAGCTTGGAGTAGTCCAAGGAGCAAGATGGGCGTCCAAGTCAGAACAAAATGGAAAACGAGTAAAATGGGTAGTTTCGAGATTTGATTTGGATTCGAATTGAGAATGGAATGAAATGGGTGCTTGGGAGTTTCGTGGTTCAATTGGGATTCGAAATGGAACTGGCGCGGAACCGTTGAGGATCAGAACTGGCACAAAACCATTGAGTAAAGATTCTGCGATCCTGCTGTAAAGTTTACACCAAACATCATTCAAGCTGGCACCATAAGCTTATTATATGTTTTATTTTAGCTTTTAACATGTGTATATAGGGAAGGAACTGGGAGCTGGAGGCTCCTCAGTTCTGTTTTCTATCAACTTGGCTAAATATCAAATAAAGGAACCTAAAATTCATATATTCATAATTTGGGTTTATTTTAAAGATATTGCCTAACTGCAGCCATGCTTGGCTTAAATCAACAAGAATTGGACTTTGAGAGTGAGCTTGGGAGGGCTATTGCCTCCCTCTATACCTTGTCTTGGAGTCAAGGCATGTTGCTAGGGTTAAGTATTCTTGCAATTGTTTTCCAGGGGTGCTTGTCCAATTTGTAGCGCGTGCACCAGGAGAGTAATATCAGGAGTCCTGTCAGCCCTATGGTCTTTAACATGGATCCTGTTGCCCAACTCATTTGTGGCTCATTGGAAGGAGCCAGTGCGTTACAATTTCTGGCACCACTTTGATTTTTCATAAGCCAGATGAGATCAAATTTATAGGTAAACCTGTATTGTAGATAGCCATAACTTTCACTTTGTGCACTATGACTTCCACCTGGGTCACTACATGCCAAAGTGCGGGATTGAAAATACCAAGGGGATAAAGGGTCAAACTGAATTAGAAGATGAAACAGAAGCGTAAGAAGAATTAGTACCTTTGTTGGATAATTTATCAGGAATATCAAGTTCATCAGGAGCGGATATCACATAACAGTCTTTAGGAGTGTTATAAGATTGCGATTGAGGCACAGGAGATAGGTCAGCACAGGGAGCCTCATGCCCCATGCTGACTTCTCTTTTCAATTCTTCCGCTTGTTTCTTCCAACATTAAGATTACATATGACTCACTAGACCGCAATAGTTACAAGGTTTCTTCTTGTGTTTAGTTTTGGGTCTAGACAGCATCACATGAATATAGGAACAAGGGGTATTAGCGGAGGTCATATGCACCACATCATTAGGAATCTCCATAAGCGCCTCTTTGATGTCAAAATATAGATCTGGAAGTTTTTTTAAGTGATTTTAAATGTAGTAGCAACTGAGTTTGAGAAGCAAGATGTACTCATTACAGCTGAAATGGCATTATCTATGATAATATGATTGCAAATAGCAAAAGTCTGGACCTCATGATAGAATATCTTAGTGAAATATAGGATTAACTCCTCGATTGATTTGGATGCTAATAAATGCTTGTTTTTGGTTAGATAGGATTTGATCCTTCCTGAATTCCTTAATAAGGGCAGTTTTCACTTGAGCCTACGTATTGCAAACCTTGAGGTTAGGAACCATGATTTCTTGAGTGAACTGGCTTAGACAATAGTTAATATGCCAAACTTTCTGTTGATCCGTTGCCCCATCCATTGCTCGCTCATAAAAAATAGAAAAGAATGGATGCTACCTTCACCCAGCTCAAAATTATCCTTAAAGGTAGGTTTGAAAGTGGTGGGTCCATTGCTCAATACATATACGCCTGATACCATGACAGTATCAGCTATGGAGGGTTTGGACTCTGGGATATGGGCTTGAGTGGAATTCAGTCAACTTGTTGCCTTAATTGGTTTAGGTCATCCTGTAAATTTTGAACCCATTGGGTAAGATGGTCATTTGCAGGCGTTTGATTTAAGCTAGAAATTGCATTGAGCATCTCTTCTTGCTTATTCTTGAGTACTCCACATTTAGCAGTTAACCATTCAATGGAAGCTGATAACAATGCAAACTGGGTTTCTTGAAGATTTTGGTTATCATCGCATAGATGATTAGCATTATCAACGCCATCCAATAAGTTAGTTAGAGAATAATCTGGGTTGGTCGGAAGGCCTTCTAAAGATAAGAAACACCCTTGGGCTATGGCTTGGATTTGGGTTTCTAATGCCTGTACTCTTGATACTAATAGACTAGAAGGTTCATAATCATGATTTGAAAGCGTGGAGCTGGGGGATCAGGAGGTCTAAGTGGTCCTTGAAAACCATCGCAACCTGCAGGCCCTGGTAGGCCTTGCTGACCCACATGGCCTTGAGAACCCCGTTCACCAGGGGGGTCCCAGGGTCACCAAAGGAGAACTAGGTGGTCCCAGAGGTCCCGGAGGACCAGCAGGACCAGGTCCTCTTTCTCTAATAGTATTTACAGTTTGGACAAGTTGTTGAAGTATTCCGTCAAGTTCAACAAAGCGTTCTTCATGTTGGGCCCACAATTTTCCCAGTTATCTAGTAATCTCATCTTCAAGGGTAGTGATTTGGTGGTGAATAGACTTAGTGGCATTACTAACCTGTTGAGATAATTCTTGGCTGATGTACCAAACAACTCCATTGTCAATCACCAGATGGTTATGTAGATCGTTGATTTCCCTTCTATTATTAAGTATGGCTTCCCAATTATCCAGCCCAAAGTTAGAAGCTGTCTCATACAAAGAGGATAACTGAGAATGAAATTGTTGCGCCAGGGTCAACTGGCGTTGGATCTTGAGATGATGCAATCCCAAAATCTGGAATACATGATGAATGGCTGGATGTATGTACTTCCAGAGGTAGTGCTCTGTTCTAGCCAAACTGGCTTTCGTATGTTGTAAAACCGCTCTGTTGTATAAGTCCATCATATTAGTGGCAACCTTAGACAAACAGTATCAGTTAGGATGGGCACCGGGCTGGATAGCCCCCTTATTAAGCCTTTAACCATTTCTCCTACATCTGCAGATTAAATTTGATAATTATCTTGGTTAGGCCCTCAATGGCCAAGTACATAGAAGCTTGAAATTGAAGATTATTGATATTAGCGGAAGGCATCTCCTGCCAGTTGGAGTGCACACATTGGGTGATACCCATTGATTCATTGGAAGAGAGCTTTCTTACTAGACATATTAATCACCATGAAAGTATGTTTTTACCAGGTAGCATCAGAAGCAGACCTAGCAGAAAGCACCAGTATTGGAATTTCAATAGAAATCACTAATTCATGCGCTACAAAGGCTATATAATTATTAGTACTGTGGCTCTACCAAAGATAGATACAAGTGCAATGAAGTTATTGGTTCCGTTGCAATAATTGATTCCAATTGGAAATACAGAATTATGTTATGAATAGACCAAAATTGAGCTATGCAAGACAAAAATATTGGTACAGTATTATTTAGAAATGAGGGATAAATCTAGGGGTAGATTTGGTAATTCTTTGTGAGGATTTTCATGCTTCAACTGAGGTAAGATCTTTCATAATAGATGACAAATATTGATGATTATTATTACCAAACTTGTGATGGTCAGATCAATAAGGTTTTTATTAAATGAGATGACCTTCTTGTGGGATATTTTGCCCCTTCAAATTGCTTATACTTACCCTTCAGAGGAGGCTGATAATTCTGAAGGATTGATCATCAGTCTATCAGAAAATTGGATATCTCTAATGGGTTTTACAATCTCATTAGAATGAGATGCCAAATCTCAATCATGATTATTTTTGGTCATTGCAGTTGAATCCCCAACAGCTTGAAGCATTTCTTTATATTCTTAGTTTTTGGTTTTTAGAATAAGAGAGCTAGTACTTGACTGAACAATTTTTTAAATTTGACTTTAGCTAATGCTATTAGAGCTTTCTTCAAATAAGCTACTTTAGGTTATGACCTGATTGTCTTGAATCAGTTAAAAATAATTGTGGACAATGAAAAGTCAAAGGATCGAACCACCCTTTCAATGCTAAAATTCAAATTTTGAATATTACAATCACCCAGAAATTTAGCTTAATGAATCTAACAAATAATGGTGGTAAAGTCCACTGAACGCACCTACAATGTTTTGGAATTCACTCAAACTCACCCCAAATCACAGAACTCTCGGTTGCCAACTTGTGCGTTGACCCATACAACTCGCTCCCAAACTGCAGCTGCAAAATCAGAAGCAGACCAACTCTTTATTAAACCATGGTGGAATCACAAATGATACCACCACTGTACAGCCTACCCCAGTCAACTCTGTGTTGACAGAGGGTCATCCAATTAGTGCGCCCCACCCTAAAGGCACATCTAAAGTTTTACCCATGGTAATAGGTAGTATTGCAGCTCCCAATACCTCACATGGGGTTTGTATGGCTTTTCCAACTGCCTCCACTTCGGAAATCAGCCTGGGCGCCCAAACTGAATCATCAGAAAGTGTTGAATCAGTTGGTCGTCATTTTTTCACTTCCAATATACCCAAGCGGCCAAACTGAATCTACAGTATTTGGTGAATCAGTTGGTCGTCATTTTAATGGTTTGGAAGGTAACCAACGCGCATCAACTGAATCAACACTGAGTGGTGAATCAGTTAGCCATAATGTTCATCAAAATTAAAATCAACATCAAAATTCAAATGAGAATAGTCAAATAGCCAATCAACCAGCTAAAAACCCTACCAGTATCTGCTGATGGTCAAATGAAGGCGGGAGTAATGGATTGGTTTGATGATGGGCCAGAATTACCCAATCAATTGGGAGGGAATAAACCCAAACCAAGTAAGCCTACCCTACCTGCAAAAAATCAAGTACCTACTGGGAAGGCCCATCAGGGGCCAGCGTGTAAATCCAGAGGAATGCCAGCGCCTCTGTCTGGTATTCCCCCCCATGGGGAATCCACTAAATTACATTTTGATTTAAATTTAAATGTAAACAAAAATAAGCGAGTGAAGGATGCCTCAGGCGCATGGCAGAAAAAACTAGTGCCTGCACCACCCACCATTGACCCTTGTGAAGCTGCTTTTGTGGCTAAAGTGAGGAAAAGATGGGCAGAAACTCACTCACAACGTGCACTCCCTAGGTCCACTCTTGCTCATGCAGTTAGAGTCTACTATGGGCATAATCCTGGTGAGTTTTATGCACGGGATTATTTTAGTTATTTGAAGCCATAGCAAGAGCTTTTCCAGTTAACACCACTATTCATGAAGTGGTGGAAAGCCACTATATTGATGTAGGGTTTACAACTGCAGCAGATGTAGATCGGGCAGCCTCAGTTACAATTGAGATTCCGCATGGCTCTCTTCATGTGCTGAGAACTAGATCTAACTTTGAGAAAATTTACTGGGTAACTTTATCAAATCTTCCAACTACAGTGGACCCAGAATCCCTTAAGCTTGCGCTTCATCAAGGATTGATGGGATTTGGGTCAGTTCTATCAGTAGACCTGTGCGCACCAGCCTATTATGCCCCATCCCAGTGGGCTCATATTGCTAGGGCATCATTTATCCCCACCCCAATAAAGGACCGCAATATGGAGGTTATCCCACGTGTTGCAGTCATTGGATCCTGTTCTGAAATCTTCTTTGTTGATCCAGACCAGGTACGACCACGTTGCTCATGTTGTAATGCTTTGGGCCACCTATATAATAGTTGTACTGCTCATAAACAAGCTCTCTCATCTTGTAGCCAAGTCCCTGCAACAGGTAAGAAATGCTCCCATACATCAGCAGCAGCAATCTCACAACCAACCCACTGGGTGCCCGTACAGGATCTCACCCCCTCTGCCCTTCGTGTAGCAGTTGAGAAGGCACAGCCAGTAGCACAACTTTATTCCCTTAGTGCAGGAAAACCCTCTCCCTATGGGAACCCCTTCTAAATTGCCAAACCCTTCACCAGCCCAAAATAAGCGCAAATCTGCTTCTCATTAAGCTAACACAGAGGAAGCCAGCCCAGGCGTGGGATCTAAAAATGAATTCAGTAATACAGTTTACCCAAAGGGTGGAACAGGTATGGAGTACCCCAAGTTGGGGTGGAGGCACCAAGTCATTGTCGCCCCCACCATCTACGGGTATTGCAACTCAGATGCCATTCTCAGTACTGAAGGAGGTGACTCTGGACTCTGATTTGAGGGTAAGTCAAAAAGTAAAGGCAAATTTTATTTTTCCCTGCTGCAATAGATGGCAGCACTGACTGAACAATGACATATCATAACCTCAAAGTTTTTTTGTTCTTTAGCTGTGTTGTTTTAGTGCTCAACTCCATTTGTAGTGATTTCAGGGCACTTTATTATGAGTGCCCCATTGTCCATGTGCACCAAGGAAGAAATGAGGGGAGTGGCACGTTTTCTGCACTCTGAAGGGACTAAACCTGCGGAGATTATTTGCAGAATGCAGCAGCAGTACGGTGATAGCTGTCTTAGTGAACACAAAATTTATGAGTGGATAAATTGCTTTAAAAATGGTCATGTATCTATCCTCGCCTACACCAAAAAAGTTCAAAAGACAAGTTTCTGCAGGTAAGTTGATGATGACAGTGTTTTAAGATATGAAAGGTCCACTTCTAATTCATTACACTCCTAAAGGTCAAACAGTGAATAGTGACAGCTACTGTGAGCTACTGCGAGTTCTGAAACCCAAAATCAAAAAAAGAGGCTAGGAAAACTTTCAAAAGGTGTGCTTTTGCTTCAGGACAATGCCCGTCCTCATACTGCGGGGAAGACGATCCAGTGCATTCAAGATCTTGGTTTTGAGCTGCTGGAGCATCCGCCGTACAGTCCTGACCTAGCTTTAAGTGATTTTCACCTTTTTGGTCCAATGAAGGAGCAACTGCATGAATCCAAATTTTTGTCAGATGACGAGGTTGTGGAGGAGGTGCATGAGTGGCTGTGCATGATGCCACAAATATTCTTCCAGGACGGAATTATGAAGCTTGTCAAGAGATGGACCAAGTGCATAGAAATTGAGGGAGATTATGTAGAGAAATGATGTTACTTTTCATCTTGTTTTCACAATAAAAAGTTCCTTTTTAAAAATTTGCCTTTACTTCTTGACTTACCCTCGTACATCAGATGATGCACAAATGGAGAAGTCTATGGAGAACCATCAAGATACTCCTGTGAAAAGCAGCGGGGGAAGTATCTTGGGCTGGCTTACAGGCTCCTCAGCCTCATTAACTCAGGATAATCCTCCTCCTTGTTGATCAGCATGGATTGCTACAAAGAGTCAAGCTCACAGACTAAAAATGAGCAGCCTTATGGATGCAGGTGAAGCTCTGGTAACCCCACTGGGATTCGGAGAGGGACAGCTATGAGGCCCCAGAGGGGCACCCTGACCCTGCAGTCCATTAACTCTAATGGGCTTCAGGATTACAAGTGGAGAGCTCGCCTCCTCCGCAACTTCAGGTTGACTCGTAGATATTGCAGCCATCCAAAAGCCCCATGTCCCCCCTCTGATTTTGTAGCATGGAATGACCAATTTGGAGGTAGCTCCTGTTGGACACACTATGTGGCCCTTATTATCCTCAACCACCAGGTGAAAACCCACCAATTTTTGAAACACCTTGATGATCGCCTTATATTGGCTAAATTATCAACCCTTGAGTTCTCCTTCTTTGTTGCAAGCATATACCTGCCAAATGCAGGTCAAGAGCAGGACCTTCTTTTGGAAGAGCTTGCTCTACTACAACTCCCAGGCAATACAGTGCTGATGGGGGATTTCAACACAATATTAAGTTGGGTGTGTGACACATTTCCTCCTGCCACACAAGACAGATGAGGTGCAGCTCTGCTTCAAAATTTCCTCAGGTCAAGTGGTTTCATGGATGCCCTCCCCCTCAGCATCTGGACTTTGCTGTATGTCTCAGATACAAGGTGCAGGTCGGAGATTCACATCAGCTTCACGGATTGATATGGACCTAGTGGGCCCATTGCTGGTTGGTCGAGTTTCCTCTCCCATAACCCGAGATAACACTATAAGTAATCACAGATCCCTCACGGTGATCCTGACAGCAATCTTCAGACCATCAAGAAGATTTTGGCCAAGGATTGCTACAGGGCTCTTAAACAACCAGTTTGCAAGAGAGAAGATAAATGCAGCCATTTGTGAGCCAGAGCACCTGGCTTCACCTCATTTGCAAGCTTTACAAGAAAAATGGGCTGATACAAAAGCAAGGATCCTAAAAGTAGCCTACAATTGTGCTAAGGCTCGAATGACAGTTGCCCAGGCTGAAGTCAGAAGTGCTGAAGCTAGAATAAGACACCTTGAAAGGAATTGCCTCCCAGTGCCTTCCTCTCAATGGTTGGAAGCTTGGTAATTGGCCCACGAGACATACCAGCAGGAACTTACTGAGCAAGAAGAATGGGCAGCAAACTTCAGCTCGTCACGTTACTACACCCAGTGGGAACGGCCCACCCGTTTCTTTTACCAGAAGCAGAAAGACCGCTCAAAGGATTAGGATATTGAAACCCTGAGGGCGGGGACCACTGTTACCACAAATAAGGAGGTGATCACCAACGAGATCCACCGTTACTATTCAGCCCTCCTCAAGGCTTCCTGGGTAAGCCCAGAAGATGTTCATGAATTCATTGAAGGGGCTCTGAAACCAATGGTTTATTTTTTGGCGGATGAAGAACTTCTTGCACCAATTACACAGCAAGAAGTAATGGACATTCTACTCCACAGCCCACGTCTGAAGGCCACAGGCCCAGATGGTATCCCATTTGAGGTGTATCTAGTGGATCCCGTCACAGTTACAAAGGATCTCCAGCCCCTCTTCTTGACCCTCTTGGCAGATGGGGAGTATTTCCTGACTCGAGAGGATCAATTATGACTTTTATCCATAAGAAAGCAAGCTGAGAGGACCTTGCAAACTGGCGACCAGTATCAATATTGAACACGGACCACAAAATATTTATTAAGCTTCTAGCAAACCGCATAACTAAGTGGGAATCACCACGCCTCAACCCAGCTCAACATGGCTTTATCCCAGGGAGGTCGCTTTGTAAAAATTACAATGAGTTTTTGGCAACCTTGTCAGCTAACTCATCTCAAACACATGGTTTGTGGCGCTTCTGGATATGGAAAAAGCATATGATCGAGTAAATTGGAAGTATCTGGACGCCTCCCTAACCCGCCTCCACATCCCACCACAAGCTAAGACATGACTATCAGCGCTTTACGCCCAGCTTCACACTAAGGTACTGTCCCAACAGGCTTTACAGCAGCGGTTATGGTTGAACAGGGTCTCCGGCAAGGGGATCCACTGAGCCCAATCTTGTTCATCATAGCTTTGGATCCTCTTCTGGCCCTACTCCAGGAACGACTGGTGGGTATTCAGGTTCCGAGGAAACCCCCACCCGCACCATAGCGTTTGCTGATGACACAGCAGTGGCAGTTGGATGTAAGAAGGACCTAGACCTGACCATGGAGGCCCTGGATTGCTACTCCAAGGCATCCAATGCAAAAGTTAATACTTCTAAAACTGTTATAGTGCAAGTTGGTACCCCATCTTTTCCTCCGCCTTTTGGTTTGGAACTTACCCGGGACACTATTTGGCATCTAGGCGTTCTCACCACACCACAAGGGGTGGCAATCAAGGATAATGAGGACCGCTTGCTTATTGCAATAAACTCTCGTGTAGCTAGCTGGAGCTGCTGGTGTATCACCCCCCAGGGACGCGCCCTGATGGAGAATATTTTTCTTCTATCAAAGCTATGGTTTCTCGCTCATGTCTGCCCCTTTAAGGACAGTTTCTACACGAGGTTGAATGTGATACTTCGCTGTTGGATATGGGGATCCAACCACCCACCCACAGCTCTGACCACAATATCCTGGCCCCGCAGTGAGGGGGCCTAGGTCTTTTGGACAATAAGTCTCATGCCACTTCAGTACTGACGGGGTTCCTTAAGCCCATCATTTTCTGGGATATGGCTCCAATGCCACAATGGGCTCCAGCCTTACGCCAGGGTTTAGCGGCCTCTCTAGGGCTCCCACGAACCTCACCTACAGCTGTGAGAGAGTGGCTAACAAACCATCCAGGCCACCGCCTCAAACCTTCATCAAGTTTTTACTGGAATCAGGATCTCCTTGCACTTAAGAGGGCAGAAGTATGGGTGTACCACGCCTTCCCTTATAAAAGGAGTAACCTTAGGATCAGCCCCCGGCATCAAGCCCTGGTTTACAATGGGATGATTGTTATCTCCCATCTCCACCCTTTTGACAGACCCCCTATGCGGCCTTGTCTCCTGGAACTTTTAACCCCCGCTGTGGAATGTGATCTCAAGGAGCTCTGGAAGGAAGTTACCCATCTTGTTCTCTCAGCAAAAGTGTCAAATACACTGTGGCGTGTTCTACACTGCTCATACAGGACAGGGGATCGAACTGGTCCCACCTTCCAGCACAAGGGTTGCCCACGATGTGCAGAGCTGACAGACACCCACCTCCACCGCTTTTTAACTTGCCCCCTCATAGCCCCTTTCTGGAGCAAGGTCTGCGAACTCCTGCGAGCAAAACCCTGGGTAGCGCACCCAGTTCAGGACTTCATGTTCAAACTCTCACTCCCCAATTGCTCCCAATCATTAAGGATCCTGGCATTTGGTGCAGTGATATGGACTATTCATAATTCATATCTTTGCGCCGCTTTTGACTCCACTCTGTGGACGCTGCCTCATATGATCACTCACTTTCAGGTTCATTTTGAGATTTCTCTGAGAGTATTTACCATGTCGCCATGGGCCAATAGGTCAGTTCAAGTGGACACCTGGCTCTGGAAAAGCTTTCCCCCACCCTTTCTTGACACCTACACTTACCCCTGCCTTCGCCTCAAGCTCTTAGGAGCTCAGGCATGATTAAATAAAGATCAGTGTATCTCCCCTTTAGGTTGGGACCACCTAGTGCTATAAAAAGAAAAATCCAAGGATTGAGGATATATGGCTTCAAAAGGGTGCTCTGATGAATTACTTTGAGTTTATTATTACCATTTACAGATGACACATAATGACAGCTGATAAACGCCAAATAAAGTTCCAGTAAACTGCTTCAAGTATTATAACAGAAGGCCTATGAAGAAAATTGATAAACTCTCCAGGTTTATTGTTTGAAAATGGGTTGTGGCACTAAACAAACAAAATTCTCATGGCGTTAAAATGATTGAAAACCTTACAGTATTATTATTAATCCTCAAAACCACAAATTATTATGTACCCACTAATAAATTAATATAACAAATTGTAATTTTGTTGAGAAGTAAAGGATTTTTTAGATAAAGTTTTGATGAAAAATCAGCTCTTGGAAACCAATATATATAGTATGGACCTTTTTAAAGCTTATTTAATTCCAAGGATACTTCACTAAAAAACCCAAAAAGGAACTATAATGCCAAATTTTCTTATTTTTGGGTTGAATTTTAATATCACATGTTTTTAGGAAAACTTTTCTTGCTCAGACTTAATTATATCAAGTTTAAATGACTTGTGAAAACCAGGGGGTTCAAGTTAACTCTGATCATAATATTGCAGTTTCAAGTAAACTAGAAGAGTTACTTTTAGTTTCCTCCAATTTTGCAAGCTAAGATACTTAACAAGGGAAATAAAAGGGTATAGACTCACTTATAAATATAACTTTTCATAATTAAGAAGGTAGATTCCCCATTAACCCTCAAAAAAGTAAATTAACTCTAGTACATTTACTATTCTAAAGTCTACTTGCTATAAAATTAGTATGGAGCCTTCTGTATTTGTAAACAATAGGGTTTTTCTTAAACAATTGGGACTAGTTTTTGGGCATAAAAACTGCTAAGTACTTCTCTGGGAAGTATAGGTATGTGAACACTACTTAATAAATAATGAGATTTAAAAAAACAGACAATCAGATAGTATTTAAAAAATATTAATAAGATGATGAATTCATAGCCAGAAACAAGTACTCTATACCTTGGGGCATCTCCTGTCCATACTAATCTAGTAGATAAGTCTATTATAACAAGTTAATCCTCTGCTGGTAATGGACATGGCTATGACAGGTTACTCTAAGCTATATTGGCCTGAAACTCAATTAATAACAACAATTATTTCTGCCTGATTGTAGGCAAATACTCTTATTTGGGAGGGGGTTTTTGGTTTAGGTTAGTGATAACCAATATATGCTCAATCATCCAGAACCAACCTGAATTAAGCTGCGTTGTAAATCCTTTATAGGAAAATAAAATGGAAGAAACACATAGGAAAATCATATATGACATACCCAAAATTGGCCCTGTTGGAGGCCTCTCATAGCACTGTAGTACGCCTATTTAGGCGACTAGTCAAAGTGAATTACATGGCAAATTTACATAATTGACACCACAATTTCACCTCAGTGCAATAATGCTGATGCACTGATTTAGAAGGTGCAATTAAATTAAAGTGCTTAAACCCGCTTTGCACCCAATTGGGCCCATATTTTAGAATCAGTTGAAATGATATAAGAGCTAAATATAGTATCACTAATCAATAATCATGCGAGCATTATCTTAGCATAATTTATGGGTCATGAGGCAAACTAAGCTATCAGATTATGCCAATAAATTAGGAATAAAAAAATGAATCCATCAACTGAGGTAATAGTTTTTAGGTTTGATGATTGCCTCAAAGGGGTTACTATTCAAATCAATCCAGCAAAATCTATTAATGATCAAGAAATTTAAATCATATTGGACTTAGATCTCTATTTGTGTGGTTAAGACATCTTTAAGAGGCTTAAAGCAGCTACAACACATTATGATTTTCCTCAGCATGCTTTGATTATGGCATTAAAATTTAAAAATTTAGAATTTTTTACAAAACTAAAGAGGGTAAGAATTTATATATTTTCAGTACCCTCACAAGTGAAAGCACTAGCCTATTTAAAGGGATCAAAGCTTAGCAAAGTCTGCGCTGTCATTAGAATATTAAAATTTGGTAATAAACTTTATAGTGTTAGTTATTCTCAAGTGCCACAATACAGATGAGAGCGAGTTGCAACAGGTTTGAGAAACCATATGCTTATATAATACTTACTTAATTCTATATTAACTGATATTTAGATAAGTGTTCAACCTGGTTATTATATTTTGCTCGCTTTCAGGCCCCATTTTGTAGGAGTTTTAATGTTGTATTAATACAACTTTTCTTTCTTGTTGCAATCACTTTTGCAACCTATTCAATTCAAGTCTGAATCTAGTTTGATAATCTCACAGAGGAGATTAGTCTGCACCCATGTCAGGGAGCAGTTGGGCAATTAAGGTAAGAGGATCAGGTGGAAGGCCTGCGGCCTCCAACGTTCAAAAACGCCCTGGAGAAACTGGAAGAATAGACAAAAATTTTAAAAAACTGGTGGTCACTATTTCCCTGGAAATACTCGCATGGCAAGCACGATGCAACCAGTACATCAACATGCCACACTCCCAGCCACTTTTTCAGTGGAATTTGGAGTCCGCATGTTTCTGAACATCCAACAAACAGTCTTATGGGAAAACTTTTGTGAAGATGTGCACACAATTTTCCTGACTGCGGTGTACGTTGCACCTCACTCCATGTAACATGGTTGGCTGGACCTAGGTTTCAAAAACAAAGAGGCAGCAGATGAGGCTGCTGCGGTGTGTGTAGTGGTCAACCTCCCCAAAGGGCAACGGATTGTCGAAACCAAATGCACCAGATGGACAAAATCAAACCAAATTTTCCTCACGTTTGACTTTTTGCCTACTACAGTAAAACGTGACATTTGAAACAACACCTGAAAGATGATCTCGCCATATATGGTGAAATACAATTTTTAAATGCAACACTTCACGCTGATGCCACACCTGTGCACCGGCAAAGCTATCGCAGTCCTGACCCCAACTGGGGAGATTGCAAAGGACCTAACCCAGATCCCACACTCCACTTTTATTGATATTGCAGGGCATACCACCCACCCATTCTGGGTGACCGTGGACAACGTGAGCCCCCATTTGCACCCACTGTGATGCGTTTGGCCATAAGGTGCATGCATGCCCCACCAAGGAGGGCGTCACATTCCAAGAGCATCCCACGGCGGCCATGGCCAGTGGAGAGGCGCACTATGAACCAACCGCAAGCACCAAAGAGGCTTTCCCGTGGGGAGCACAAGGCTGCTACCTACTGGTAAAGCCTATCTCCCCGCAAGAGCAGAAGAAGGCCAAGCAGGCCCACAGGGCCGCAGCCAAGGAAGCAGCCAAAGCCACCACCGCTATCCCACACTCCCAACGCCAGGAGGACATAGAAACCTTCACAGTGGAAGCATCTTGGGAATCACTCAGCCAATCAGATTGGGAAGCCTATGCTGATTGGGCCACTCAATCTGAGGATCCAATGGGGACTGATCACCCAATTGTTGCACCCAAGCTCCAGTCAAAACTGACTTGGGACCCATCCCAACTGAAAATTTTTTTGACCCACTCAATGGTGCACCGAACTCATCCGCACCACAAAATTCTGTCCGACGTCAGGGAAATAAAGCAAAGGCCAAAGCCAACACAACTCTTTCTGCAAAAATTAACAAAAATCCTGATAGCGTTGCTGCTAACACCCACACTGCTGTGAAGGCCCATGGGGATCTAGAGGAGGCTGGTGGGCCTGGGTGCCCGGGGGGGGGGGGGGGGGGGGGGGGGGGGGGGGGGGGGGGGGGGGGGGGGGGGGGGGGGGGGGGGGGGGGGGGGGGGGGGGGGGGGGGGGGGGGCCCACCCCTCGCACCTAAGGTGTAATGGAGGAAACCTTCACTTTAGGGACGTTGAATATAGCTGGACTTAAGGCCTCCCTGTCCCAGGCTAGGAAACTGAGTTTTTACAACAAAATTTACCCATGGATATCCTGGCCATCCAGGAATCCCACTGTCCATGAGGTTCCAAGGAAGCTTGGAAAACAATGCTCCTCCCATCCCTATCCTTTGGGTCAGAGCACTGTGGGTGCTAATTTGGAAAAATAATTTTCAAACTTTTATTGTCAGAAACCTTCCTCAATGGCCGAGTCCTTGTTGTCACTCTTCTCGTGGGCTGACAAGGTACACACTATTGTCAACATCTATGCCCCAAACAGTGCACAAGAGCGTCGGGAATTTTTCTTTCAGTCAAATCCCTCCCGCTACCCTCAGACCCTTTCATAGTCAGCAATATGAACTGCTGGCTAAACACTCCAATGGACCAGAACTTCCTCCTCCCACGCCCCCCAGGGCCACATTGAACTTCGCGTTCTAAAGGCCACTCTTAGGTTAATAGATGTGTGGCTGCAGCAAGCCCCGCTGCTCGAGAACATGATGCGCCCCCACATCCACAACGGCCAATTTAAGGTCCATGTCCCGCATCAACCTTATCCTTAAGCCGGCAAAATTCCAACCCCACATATCCCACTTTAAAACAACAAAAACGGAATCTCTGACCACCAACTGGTCTCGATAACCTACCACCTACCTGTCACAGCTGCTAAGGCCCCACATTGGTGCAAAATCCGCACCTCCAAGCTTGCGTCACCAGGATTTTCCAAATGGGTGGAATCAGCAACTTTGGCAAAGAGTTTGTTGCACCATTTTGAATGGACCCCATTTCCACATGGGCAACTTTCAAAGATGATACCATCCGCCACTCTCGCCATCTCTCCTCCAGATGCTCACAAGCCACATCGGCAGTCATTTCGCGCACTCTGGCAGAGTTGGCACACCTGGAGTCAATATCCCAGCTACAGGATACAGCTCTGCATGGGGTCAGAAGTGGGCGGAGGCCGCCCACCTCAATGCTGAAAGGCAACACAAACATCGAGTTTGTGTTCAGTACAGGGCCAAATGCATCACAAAAGGC
Source organism: Massospora cicadina (assembly GCA_022478985.1). NCBI lineage: Eukaryota > Fungi > Entomophthoromycota > Entomophthoromycetes > Entomophthorales > Entomophthoraceae > Massospora > Massospora cicadina. The sequence continues at coordinate 149,064 of JAKSZP010000188.1, forward strand.
GACAAGTGCACCGCACATTTCTTTGAAAATTTTTTGCACCACGCCAGAGAATGGCCTGCACACAGGTGTGAAGATCAGATGATTCCATTGCGGATACGCCAGCCAAAGTGGCAATCAAAACATCAAAGTATTACTCTGAGTTGTACCAAAAAAATCCAATTCAGCCGGCCAAAGTGGCGGAATTTCTTAACTGAGCCCACATCTGCACCATTTTCCAATACCCAGAAATAATGATTTGATTACTCCAAACGAATTATGGACAGCCATTTGCGGTGCACCAAACTGAAAATGCCCAGGCCCAGATGGCATTCCATATGAATTCTACAAAAAGTATATCAAATATACATCCCCATTGCTGCTCACCTCTCTTAACCAAAGCCTGTTGGAAATGCGCCTCCTACCAGGAGGACATAGGAGGCCTTTACCATCACGCTCTTCAAGAAAGGGGATAAGCTAGACTTAGCCAACTGGCGCCCCATTTCTTTAACTAACACAGACACAAAAATTTTAACAAAAATCAAGGCTAACCATTTAGGGACTGTAGCATCTGCCACCTTCTCCCCAGAACAATTCAGTTTCATACCCAGAAGGTCGATTTGGGATAACGTGCACTCTGTGGCTAATGCATGTCAGTCCATAGCTTCTGGGGCACTTGTATTCTTGGACCAACAGAAGGCCTATGATAGAGTAAACTGGGAATACCTCAGGGCCTGCCTCCATCAATTCCGCTTACCCCTCGCTTCATCAACTAGGTGATGCTGCTCACGGAATCTGCAACAATGGCAGTACGTGGCCCTGGCTTCCTAACGGAAGTAGTCCACCACAAAGGGAATGCGACAAGAAGACCCCTCAGCCCACTCTTATACAACTTCAGCCTTGACCCACTACTGCGAAATGTGAATGCCCAACTCACTGGGGTCCATGTGCCAGGCCAAGCCCCAGTCAAGATAATGGCATTCGCAGATGATTGTGTGGTTGGGGTGTCTAATAATCAAGATGCACGCACGCTTGAAGCTCTCATCCAGGAGTATTCCCGGGTAAGTAACGTGGCACTGAACGCTTCCAAAACAGAAATCGTCCTCCTTGGTCGTTTCAGAACTGCTGGGCCCCAGCAATTAGTTCCCAACCTGGCCCATCTGCTCGCCCACGTCCACGCCTTACTAACTCAACACACACCGCCCCACTGGTGCTCCCCTTCATGCCACGCCCTACCATAGGACTGGTACGCCATCTGGGCGTGTGGATGGAGGCAGGAGGATACGCGTCAGCAGTAATGGAGTGCCATATTCTGGACAACGTGACGAAGCGAATCGCCTCTCTCAGAGCCCACCCTACTTCCCTTACTGGCAGGGTTGTTTTAGCCAACTCTATGCTCCTCTCCAAAGTCTGGTTTGGAGCCCACGCCATCCCCTTCTCCCCAAGCTTCTTAAAATCCTTGTATGCCCCGCTGCAAGGATGGCTTTGGTCAGGCTGCCCTCACCCAGTATGGCTAGAGGTCATGTTTGGCCCTCATCATCATGGTGGCATGGGTCTGCTCGACTTTAGAGCCCATGCTGCCAAGATCTTGGATACCTGGATAGCGGCCGTCACCGCCCCTACGCTCCCCTCCCAACACTGGTCCGCGTGGCCTGCTCCAACTTCTCCCGAGCCTTGGGCCTCAACAACCCATTGAACCCCCACTCTCTGATGAAATACCTCGCATCACACACATTGGCCACAGGCCCTCACGGAACTAAAACCCACTACAAACGAATCCTCCTCTCCATGCGGAGCGCTGAGTGGAGAATTTGTATTAGCAGACACACAGCCCAGAGAGGCCGCCCCTCTCCTAAGTTCACACAAAAGGTACAGGGGCTATCCATCCAAGATGGCGTGATCCCCACACGGCCCCATGTCCTATCCAGGGTGGACTACCTGGACATGATGGATATCCCTTACTCCATTGAGACCCAAAACTATCTGGAAATACGTACACCATCCTCTGTTGCAGCCTCAAGTCCGCTCCCATGTGTGGCGTTGCCTGAGGTGGGTGTATCGTACAGCTGAGCGCTCTAACGCTTTACACTCATCCTGTGTCGTGTGTGGCCAGTATGGAACGCTGTTCCACCGCCTGGAGAAGTGCCCTACCTCTAAAGTGATATGGCGCAAAGTTCAACGTCTGATGAGCCAGGATCAAATGCATCCCTTCAGCTTGTCAAGAGATATGTTTGCTCTATCAATGGCCTCCTACCTTCCACCCTCCCTCCATGCTTTGGTGGTTGCAATCGCCATGTGGACCATCCACACGATTGTCTTAGATGCCATCGCAGGCTCCACCCCACCCTCCCAGAAGCTGTCCACCAATTCCAGTCTTATTTGGTAGACCACTTTCAGGCGTGGATGTTTTGATACCTCCCGCATTGCCAACAGCTGGTCTCCTCCTGGTTCCCAGTCTGGTTCATCAAATCAGACCCCTTCCTCCACACGTGTTCAATTGTGGCTACGGCCCCTTCACACGTTCCCTCCCCCTCCCCATAAGTGGCGTTCCCGCTGGCAACAAGAGATAGCATCGCTTCTCTGGGGTGCCTTCCTGGTACTAAGTTTTGTCTCTTATGAGTCATATTCAGAAGTGTCCATCCCATGGTCGGCCTTCCCCACAATAAATTTAAAAATTTAAATGTTTTATTATTACACTATTGGTGATTTTGCCTTGGCTCCTTCATTTATAAGTAGCTATGATGGCAGATTAAATCCTTGATCCCTATTGGTACAACTTACGATGCCTTAAGTAACTGACAATCTTGGCTCATGCCTCAGGTTTCATATCCACCATTATTTAAGCTAGTTTTAATATTCTATCTTGCCCCGCACTGGCAAAAATAATCAGTAATGGGAACACTATTATTATAATGGCCATCCATTAATGTACAATTGTAATTGTTTGATTGTGAGTATTATGAAATTCATCTATCACTAGTCAATTTCTTCCCTACCCTAATTTATATATTATTCCGCTAGTTTACCACTCTTCAATGCTTCTTAGCAACCACAAATTGCACCAATAAGAAATCTAATTGAGGAAAGTATATCTAAGCTTTTATTGCTAACTGAAAGGGTATTTTACCCACATTTCTGGAGAATCCTACAGTCAAGAAGGCTTACTTTAG